>OMKY01182311.1:0-12220 GCA_900302395.1 Bregmaceros cantori
TCCCCCCCCCCTCTCTCTCTACTCCCCCCTCCCCCCCCCCCCCCTCTCTCTCCCCCCCCCCCTTTCTCCCCCCTCCCTCTCTCTCACCTCCCCCTGTCTCTTGTACTCTCTCTTTCCCTCTCTGCCTCTTTCTCTCTTCCTCCCCTCTCTATCTCTGTATCTCTCTCCATCCCTCTGTCTGTCTCTCTCTCTCTCTCTCTCTCTCTCTCTCTCTCTCTCTCTCTCTCTCTCTCTGTAGCTACCAGCAGTCTATCCTCAGCGGTCTACAGTGTTGTTCGCAGTCTGGTGACTGTGGCTCTGCTCTATGGTCTTTGCTACGGAGCTCTCAAGGTAAGTTCTAGGCCTCCAAGGTCATAAAGTTATTATTAATATTCTAATCTATTGGTTTGTTTGTTTGAAATCATCAAATCATATTGATCTGCAGATATAACTCATCAGGAAAAAATAAACATGTGCATTTCCTTTTTAGGCTAAATTATAAATTATAATTATACTAATTTAGTATGTATTATTATTATTATTATTATTATTATTATTATACTAATGCATACGTCATGCTGGGGAGTTCTTGGGGCAAAGTGTTCTTTGAAAATCATTGTGTGTCTGTTATATTTGTGTGTGTTTACGCGTGTTATATTTGTGTGTGTTATATATATATATGTGTGTGTGTGTGTTTGCATGTCTGTTATATTTGTCTGTGTGTTATATGTGTGTATAGCGTTGCGTTACCTGCGTAACGCCGGTTCTATGAGCGACAGAAAGCCGCCATCATCTTTGTGAATACAGCCTATATATCCGAACGAAACGGCAAGGTTGTACTTTGCATGGTCCTTCTAAGGGCCATTCGTGATATCACAAAGCCCCTTTAGTATAGATGTTCGCGAACGCCATACTGAGGTGACTCAGTATGGAGGATTCCTGACGACGGCTTTCCGACGCTCATAGAAGCGGCAATATTCTATTTCGCTTCCTTCAAGCCATCATCATCTTTGTGGATATGCCGTATCCATACAATGTCAGTTGCCAATATGTACATGCCTCAATTCTTTGATGTCAGGCCCACGGCCTGTATTGCAGCCCCCAACGTAGGCGGCTCTGCGATGTTGGGCATCTTGTAGAGACGCACGCAATTCAATTGGCAATTCATCCAAATCTACGACCCGGAAATGCATCATCACTGCGCAGGCCACCCGCGCACAGGCACCTGGCCTGGAAAAGAGATGCTTTGGGTATAACCACGCAGGCCACTCCTCAGAGCACCTTACACGTAGCCGCCTTGCGTGTAATGTATACCACAACGCGGGCCACTCTCAATGGAGCACCTACTCACGAGGCAGTGAGGCGAATTGTGCGGGCTGCTACCTCTAACTCACGCTCATATATATATTATATAGATATATATGAATACAGTACAGCTTTGACAGCATACACAACAAACAGACGCGCACACACAATACTGAATACTATGGAGAACTAATATGCGGCGAGAGACGCTGCTCGGAATGTCACGCTGTTTGACGTTGCTGCACTTTCCTCCTATTTTTGAGGCTTCCGATTCATAATATTTGGGTCAATGAACCGTGTGATGCTACGGGAATCGAGGGTGGGGAAGGGTGTGACATCGCGCCACAACGGACTGACTCGGGAGCAGAGTGGGAAGGGGGCACTCGCGTAGGTGTAGCCCGTGCGCTACAGTGTTTTAAAAATATTTTTCTTCATGTTGCAAGTTTTAATTTCATCTTGGGGATTAGCCCAGATGTTCATGGTGACATTGTGATGAAAAGTTCACACACCATGCAGGAGCCTCGGGACGCACTCGTGTGACGCCGCTCGTCAGAGGTGTGGCATATCGCCGAGGCGGGATATTGGGGTGCTGGCGGCAGTCTACTGAGAAGACGAATACGTCCTGCAAATTTTACTTTACTGGCGATGGGGGAAAACAGACACAAAAATCGCAGAGGCTCATTCATGGCAGAATTATTGATGCGGGAATATCACGCTGTTACAGTCGGAACGAGGCCTGTATGTTATATTTGTGTATAACTGTTATATTTGTGTGTCCAGGAGACGTGGGAGACGCACCATATCCCTGTCCTGTTCTCTGTCTTCTGTGGCGTCCTGGTGGCCGTCTCGTATCACCTGAGCAGGCAGAGCAGTGACCCGTCGGTCCTCTAGTGAGTCTCTTTAGCCCTAGTTCCACTGCACCCATAGGGGACTGGACTGTTCGGCTTGGCCTGCTTAAATTGTGTCTCCACGACGTCGGCACCATGGAACCGGTAGAATTTTTCGGGCCTCCTCAAGAGGTAGTACTAGGCGTCCCGTTCCCGTCACTCGCGGCCCGCCAAATTGTGACAACGCTGAGGTGGTCAGCTTTTTGGTCTCGCTTCATGCTGACGCGGAAATATATTATGGGAAGGGATTATAGGGAACATTATATCAAAGGAAATTAATGAGTGGGACGAACAAAAACCGCTTTAAGGGATTCTAATCATGCAGCATGTTTTGAATTGTTGACATAACATCTATATTACCAACTTATGCCACGCCGTGCGGATGTTCTCTTGCTTGCTTTCTCCCTCAGTGGCGCAAACACATGCGCACGCGCTTCCCACCATCGGACGAACGAACGCTGCACGAGCGAATGTCATTTCCTCAGTAGACCCGTTTACATGGACACTTTTTTGAATCTGAATGAATTTAGGCGGATGAAATATAATCCGCTGCACCTGTGTACATGGACAGTTACCAATCGGATCCATATTTCCACCGCGTTTACGTGGTCAGCGTATTTTGGATTAGTATAAACTGTGAACACTTATTTGTCGCGGGGGAATTCTCAGATTGTTTGTGTGCGGTCTGTGCTGTTGTTCTTTCAGTTCTCTGATCCAGTCGAAGATCTTTCCGTCCCTGGATCAGCAGAAGAATCCCGAGGACCCCCAGTCCGAGGTCCAGGACCCTCTTCCAGACAAGCTGAAGGCATCTGTGGTCAGAGTTTATTTTTACTTACAACTCTTTCAGTAAATAATACCTGTTTGTTATTTAAGATGAGAAACTAGCGGGCGTGCAGTATTTGACCATGAGGAGAAGCGATCTCACGACGCTGTATGCGCTGTGGTCGTAAGCCACAGCAACAAGATTAGATGTGGGGCTGCTTCTGGGCCAGGGCTTTGAACCGATGTTTTTTCCCATTCGGTTTGTTCCGACACCCACGCCGAACGGCGTGGGTGTCCGCTGCTGTGGGGGCAGGGGGCCGGAAGGGATGGCGCACGGCAGAAACTTCGAGGAACAAAATAAAAAAAGGTAGTAACCAGTTACCATTATTTTAAAATTGATTGAATTTAAAATTGTTGCTGTTCCAGAACATAAAAAAACGTTTCCGGTTTCCTTTCTGTTCCCTGGAAAATTCAAAAAGTTTCTGGTTTTAGTTTTTGTTCCTTGAAGAGGAACAGCATCTTTAACCACTACATCATGGGGCTAGCCCCCTAAACGTTGGAACGTTGGAAGCTGCGACTGAAATGGTTCTATTTCTGAACAGAACGAGCGTCTCCATTCGGATCTGGTCGTCTGCACCCTCATCACCGTCCTCTTCTTCGCCATCCACGTCAGCACAGTCTTCATCGTCCTACAGGTAAGAAATATAATGAAATTATTAGCACTCGGAGAGTGCAAACCTGCGCCAAAATCTCAGCTCATAACAGTTGTCAAACTATGATGAGGCTACAGAAATGCACCTAAATGTAATCACTTGTTCCGTTTGTCATTTCCAACAACCGTACAAAGTTTCATCCAGATCTGGGCGTAACCTTTTCAGTTATCCTGGGGACAGACAAACCAACCAACCAACTCAACCAAAAACATAACCTGTTCGGCGCAGGTCAAAATAGTACTAAATAAATATCAGTGCTTTTAACCCTTCAGCCTTACATTTACTGTTAACCCCTTAAGTGCCAAGGACTCATTGGTCCTTGTGCGTTTTTCCATTTCATTTGAGCAGCTGTGATCATACTACTGTTGTGATCATATTACTGTTGTGATCATGCTACTGTGATCATGCTACTGCTGTGATCATATTACTGGTGTGATCATACTACTGGTGTGATCATACTACTGCTGTGATCATGCTACTGCTGTGATCATGCTACTGTTGTGATCATGCTACTGCTATGATCATGAAGTCACACCTTCAGTAGCCAAACTAGACATTTGGGTCTGCTTCTGTGAAGTCAAAATTCAAATCAAAATGTTTTCTCTCTCCCCAGCCCTATGTCAGCTATGTTCTCTACAGTCTCCTGGGTCTGGTTGGGGTGACCGCCCACTACGTGCTTCCTCAGGCTCGCAAACAGCTGCCCTGGTTCTTCTTCTCTCAACCGCTCCTCAAGACACGGGAGTACTACCACTTTGAAGTCCGGGGTGAGTACCTACTCCAGGAGTCCAGTTACCCCTTATATACCACTGTTTGCTCACCATTTTGCATTAACATTGATGGGTTACCGACAAATACAACTTCGAGTCACTCACCTACGTGGTCACGTGTCCTTCTGAATCAATGGGATGGCTGCATTCACCCACCGAACCCGTCTATTGAGCTGTTTGGTCATCTGGTCCGTGGCGGTCCTCTTCTCCTAGATGCGGCCCATGTCATGTGGTTTGAGAAGCTCCACGTGTGGCTGCTGATGGTGGAGAAGAACGTTCTGTACCCTCTGGTGGTCCTCAACGAGCTCAGCAGCAGTGCCTGGAACCTGGCCAAGAAGCTGGACACGGAGTGAGATTATTTTCTACTCTTCATTTTAACTTCTGATTCTGTTGCTACCTGTGTACCTGTTTACCGTACCTGCATTATCTATATCCCCGGAATGCAGAGCCATGGCTATTAATGGTTTTGTGTGCACCGCCGCCGCATCCAATATAACCAAATAACCAACTTTTCAATGACATTGATAATATCCAACTTTTCCATGAGAGAGAGAGAGAGCATGCATTGGCAGGAGTCTGCGCTCTCTGAATGGTCTATGGTCTATCTCCACTAGGGTGGGAGCTCTGCTGATCACGGTGGCCGGCCTGAAGCTTCTTCGCTCGTCCTACAGCTGTCCCACCTACCAGTACGCCATGGTCCTCTTCACCCTCCTCTTCTTCACCTTCGACTGTCCACACCTTTCTGAGACCCTGCTGCTCGACCTGTTCCTCATGTCCATCCTCTTCAGCAAGGTACCAAAAATAAGGACACAGCCAGTAACTCTGTGGTTAAAGGTGTGGGGTGACTTGAAAAATCATGTCTCAAGATCAAGAGCACGTCCCACAGACCATATGTAGAGCAGGGCCCTGATAGTTTGTTTAAGTAAGATGTTGTTTCCTCTCTCTCCAGCTGTGGGAGCTGTTCTACAAGCTCCACTTTGTCTACACCTACATCGCCCCCTGGCAGATCACCTGGGGCTCCGCCTTTCACGCCTTTGCCCAACCCTTCGCCGTCCCACGTATCCTTCGGTCCGATGCTCTGGTCCTAGTATGCTGCCAGGGTTCAGCCTGGCAAGCCAGAACCAACGAAAAGTCAACGCATCGCATGCCGCCAGACGTTACATTCTAACCAGTTCTGGAAATTCAATGTATTGGTGGAACTCCTAACCGGAGACGCTATAATTCTGTTTCTGTTCAGAACGAACCGATTGAGAAGAAATAATAGTTTTAAGCAAAAAATTAACCAATTAATTGACTAATGGTCAGTAAAAATGGCAGATTAATCGATGACCACGATGCAGCCCTAGACTAGATTGCTGTGGTTAATGTTGAGCCTCCAGGGCTCCGAGCCGGTTTAAGGAACGAAAACGGAAACCAAAAACAAACACCATTTTACAGAATTTTTCAAGGAGTGGAAACGAAAACGAACAGAATTTTACAGAATTTTACGGAAACGGAAAAAGATTTCTTCAACTGTTCCGGAACAGAAACTGAACATTATGAAATCCACAAAACTGGTTAAAAACTTTTATTTATTTTTTTCATTCTCTATATATTCTAACATATCCTATGTCTGGGAGACTATTTCCGTCCACTTCAAGCCACATGCATCTGGTGCTCCATCTTGTGGACAGACGAGGAAGCGAATGTAATGGCGTTTTCAAGCCGGTTTTCACGCTAATACAGTTGCACTGAAGTTTGAAAGTCCACCTAATATATTTTGTAAAAAAAAACTATATCTGAACTTAACATTGCACACTATTAGGAACTTTAAGAACAAACCAAATTCTTGTGTTCCAAACCGGTTCAGGGCCGATATTTTGGTGCTGGAGCGGTTTCTGAGAAGAAAAACGTTAAATATTGGCCTGCCTGAACCGGGAACGGAACGTTTTGAAAATAATTTCATTTTCCAGCACTGCTCCAGACCGCCCTTAACGCCCTCCTCCTCAGACTCCGCCATGCTGCTGGTGCAGGCGCTGGTGTCGGCCGTCTTCTCCACTCCCCTCAACCCCTTCCTGGGCAGCGCCATCTTCATCACGTCCTACGTCCGACCCGTCAAGTTCTGGGAGAGAGACTACAAGTAGGTCCTCTGTCACCACAATCCTTGACCGTGTCCCAAATCACTCCCTATATAGTGCACTACGCACGCCATTTTGTAGGGGTGTACATACTCTCCGTGTACCCTATATAATGAACTATATGGGGCGCACGCCATTTTGTAGGGGTGTACATACTCTCCATGTAGCCTATATAATGAACTATATGGGCTGCACGCCATTTTGTTGGTGTGTCCGAACTCTCCATGTACTCTATATAGTGCACTATATGTGCTGCACGCCATTTTGTAAGGGTGTCCGAACTCTCCATGTACCCTATATGAATTCAAAGTCAAACTTTATTTATTTGTATAGCACTTTTCATGCAGAGCAACACAAAGTGCTTTACAGAAACAGAACATCAAACAGAACAACATTACCCACAGCCTCCCAACCCAAACAAACTGGCACACACTCACCCATGGACACACACACAGACGCTGTCAAGTATAGTTGGCTGGTGTAACGATGACAGTAACATCCTAGTTATAAGCTAGATCAAAGAGATGTGTCTTGAGCTTCTTCTTAAAAACATCAACAGTCTCCACGGCTCTGAGGGCCTCCGGAAGGCCATTCCATAGTCGAGGGCCATAGAAGCTAAATGCTGGACCTCAGGTTCCGGGGTGGCTGATATGGTACAAGCAGATCAGCTAGGTACGGAGGGGCAAGTTTGTTAACACATTTGAAACCCAGTAGAAGTATTTTGAAGTAAATTCTGAAACGGACAGGGAACCAATGCAAAGATTTCAAAATTGTAGTAATGTGTTCCCGCCCTCTGGTCCTTGTCACCTGAGCAGCTGAGATTTGTAAGAGTTGTAGGTTATTAGTGGTCTTTTTAGTAAGACCAGAGAATAGGGCGTTAGACCACAGCATTCAACAGCACCTCTGTACTGGCCAGGGATAGAAATGGTTGAACTCTTGCTATGTTCTTGAGGTGGTAGAAACCCACCTTTGTTACGTTCTTAATATGTGGGATGAAATTCAGCTCTGTATCAAAGGTCACACCAAGGTTTTTAGCAGAATCTGTCGGAGTTAGGTAGAGTAGTTTTGGTAAGATCGTTTCTCTCTGGGCTTTGAGACTGATAAGTAGGACCTCGGTTTTGTCTTGGTTGAGCTGTAGGAAGTTTGCTGCCATCCAAGATTTAATGTCTGCGATGCAGTTTAAAAGGACATCAATTTGCCCTGTGTCCTCAGGGGACACGGCGATATACAACTGCGTGTCGTCAGCGTAACTATGGAAGTTGACAGTATGTCCCCTGATGACATCCCCTAGGGGAAGCATGTATAAATTGAAAAGAGTTGGTCCTAAAATTGACCCCTGTGGGACCCCACACTTTATCTCATGCGTTTTTGAGGAACATGGATCCATGCTTACAAAGAACGAACGATTTGTGAGGTATGAGGTGAACCATTGTAAGACTGTACCAGAGAGGCCAACCAGATGCTTCAGTCTATTTAATAGAATGAGGTGATCCACTGTGTCAAATGCAGCTGTTAGGTCAAGCAGAACAAGGACCGTGTCCGATAGAATCTTAAGGAGGGCCGTCTCAGTACTGTGGTTCGATCTAAAACAAGATTGATGCCTCTCAAGTGTATTGTTTTTATTTAGAAAGGTATTCACTTGGTTTAGGACAAGTTTTTCTAGGAGCTTACTTAGAAATGGTAGGTTGGATACTGGTCGGTAATTATTGAGTATGCTGGTATCTAATTTGGGCTTCTTCAGAATGGGTTTCACCACTGCTGTTTTAAAGGAGGTGGGGAAGACACCCGTTTGAAGTATTAATTCAAAGAGGGATGGAGAGAGGGAGAGATTTTAGTAGTTTGAGAGAGAAAGAGTGAGAAATCAGATAAAGAGTGTCATATAGTGTGTAAAAATACAGATTTTACTTGACTTTATTAGGACAGAAACAATAGATATGACAGTACGGGAAATAGAGTTTTACAGCTTTACCACCCGTGCCCCTCCACGGCACCTCCGACTAACTACTAAGAATGTTATTACCTGCTACTCTGTCACTTTCTTTATTGTTACTATTGTGTTACTATGTTCACCGGAGTACGACCGTAAATCCCATTAGTGTATATTGCTTGTAGGGTGAATTGTCCTGATGTGGGCCATTTTCTGCAACTTCCTAATGCGGGACAGTCAATTGTCTAATGTGGGGCATTGAAATGCAGGGTTGAACGGTTGAATGCAATGTAAGACACATTACCATAGTTTGCTTTTACCATAGTTTCACTGACATTCATTAGTTTAGGGAGGAGCCAGAGACACTGAAGCGTAGGTGTCTCACATTAGGGCAAGCCACCCTAAATGCTATATTAGTAAAGTATGCAGCTATAGGAAGCCTTGACTTTGCAGCAGCATGGGAACACAGACAGAAGGGTTTATTGATTGCAAATTAAACAGCCCCTGGAATGCATCGTGTCACACGGTGTAATTACGCCTTGACATAAAGGGACAGATACAAAACACCTCGACAGATGCAGCACCGTGTCAGTTCGCTACTGAACGCAGGAAGCCATTTCATTAGCCCCCCGTTCATTTTCGTCAAGAAACAAGCTGCATAAAAAAAATGTCTGCCCACACACGACTCGAACACGCAACCAATGTTGGAAAAATATTTTCTCTAAGTGTTGAGGTCCATACAGTGGATATAACATAACAAGATGGACTAGAAGTCTACAATATCTCGAAAAAAATGATATAGCGAGAAAGAAAAATACAGAGGCATTCAGGTCTTTAAATTTCTGTATTTTTTTCTTCAACTTTGTATAGTGTTATTGCTTTTTATTAGATTTTTTAAAAATTGCTGTACCATCTGTGGAGATCTGCTGCCCTCTAGAGAGAATGTGCAGTGGGAACTAAAATAGACCCATCGAGGAGCACAGGACAAAGGCTTAAAAATTAAACAAATACAATTTGATTGTTTTAATTTAACCATTTTAGGGTTTCGGTGAATAATGGTGCTCTATAGACACAGAACATAGAATGCGTCCATCTTGTCCCTCTCCTTAAAGAAACACTCTTCCTGTGTCTGTATAGCAGCCTGTGCAGGACATCAGAGTGGGGAAAAGTGGCTGAATTAATTTTAAGTTACAGTAACTAAGCTTCTGTAACGTAGTTACTGTAACTTTCAGCTATAGCTTTTTAATTTTTTTCAACCTCATCCATGCTTTTTGAAAGCTGTAATCATATTAAAGTTACTCACGTGAGTGACTTCACCTGCTCCGTGGCGACGGTCAGCCATGTTGGATGTGGGACCCTGATGTCCTGCTGATGGGATTCCTTGGCAATCTGCTGACTGCGCCCCGCGTCGGCCGCGCAACGAGGTGTGTGCATGTAATGACAGTGTACGCGCGCCTATCATGACATATTAGGGCCAGCTCGATCATCCGTTCCCGCGCGGCCATGAAGTCAGCCTGACTGATGTGAATCATTGGACATGATTACCGGGTGTGTACATCGTTCCATTCAAGTCGCCGCTCCGGTATCACTGGACGCCAATATCTGAGAGGGCTATTGTCAGTGCGTGACAGGGCGACAAAATGCCTGTTGTCACACAGTCTGTACTTATTTCTGCTAATATGTGTTGGTCTGTTGAAGTCAATTTCTGAAAGGGATCAAATGGTGGCCGGAGTTGCCTTTGCCGGTGGTAAAGGCGCATATTTTCCGTCTGTCATCTCTGTTTGTGCCCCTCTCTTTACTTGTTAATCATCCGTCCCATTACCATTTCTCCTGCCATCAGTCCATGGCCGGGTCCAAAATCGCTCTCCTCTCACTACACAGTTGCAGTCATGCCAAATGCATGGAATTTGAATTTGACTTCTCCTGTTGCGCCTTCCACTCTAAAATTTTGATGAAGGTCATAAGGTCAATCATAGGATCCCCCATAACGGTGACCGATCTGAATCGTGATCCCGATAATCTCTAAAATGTAAAACTATATAGTGAGAACTAAATACCATAACTTTGGGAATCATTTTGTTGAGGGAAAAAAAACATCAATAAAAAATAAATAATTACCTCCCTAGCGGAGGTAATTACATACTACCAGCCTGAGTGAATGGTCTTTGAAGACGGTGTCAGTTGCTCTTTGCGTGTTTAACCCACTTGCTAGTGTTTGTGTGATGAGCAGCCAAATGGATTTCTCCTCATAAATCATGCAATTATCCAGTGAAACACGCAGATGTCAACATCATTCCCTGAAAGCTTCCAGCCAGCCGATCACTTCTCCCCTCATGCTAAAGCTTCCAGTCAGCTAAACACCAATAACTTCTCCGCTCTTGGTAAATGCAGCACAAAAAGACAATTTAATCGACTCTCCCAATTATTATTTAGGTGCCATACATGATGTTCCTTGTAAAATACTTTTTTCACTCCTCCATGTTTGCAAATGTGGTGGAATTCTACTTTTCCTATTCCCTTAGACAGCTGGATCTGCAATTCCATTAATTTAACATACATATCCTACTTGGAATATTTAGTATCCGCTGTTGTTCTTTGTTTTGTGGTGTCTTCCAAGATTGTTGGCAACATTAGGGCATATTCAAACAGGCATGTGTAACCATCTCGGTTTAACTGAGGATATAAAGCTCTCACGCTCTCGGGTCAGCGTGATCTGAAATGGATCGCGCTAGTACCCGCACAGCCAAATAGTGAGACTTTTTGGATAAATCAGCAACTTAGTTCTTAACAGACAAGCGGAAGATGCGACTGCGTGCGTACCAGCTAGCCTCATATTCACCAATGGAACTCGTACGAGTAGTAGTGGCTCAGAGACGGCCACAACTCGACGAGGGAATAATCACAGGAGCTGGCCCCTACCCAATTAGGTATTGGATAGGAGACTACGGAATGTTTAGAGTCGCATACTATGGGTTGTCTGTTAGAGGAAAGCTACGCACGAACAGGCGGGAGAAAAGATCGTATTACCACATCTCCCGACTGCCGGCCGAAACCCATAAACCGCATGGGTAAGAGGCGGAGTACTAAACCAGAATGGAAGTAAAGCGATACTCAGCCTCAAGGTATCCATGATAATGCCAGCAGATCGATCGGCATCGACTGCTGGAATAAATTGGGAAGTCACGGCTGCTAGTCGTTAGCATTAGCACTCTTCTCGTGGCTTCCGCCCGAGACGGCGCCCAGCGCCTTAAGGACCTAGCGCCCTCTAGCCGCAAGTCTCAGGTAACAGCAAGTGGCACCGGAGCGCCACCCATGACATATTCAAGTTTTTAATCCACTTGTTGTCTTCTATATGGTTGCATGTTTTCCGTATTGCTTTTTATGTTTTTATGTATGTATTATGTATTTTTCGCAACAGCGAACCTTGTGCTCCGCAACAAATTTCTCCTGAGTGGAGACTAATGAATTAACCCTTGACCCTTGACCTTGAGATTAACGCAAATACACTCAGAGACATATGTATGTATATATGTATGTATGTATGTATTAAGACAGAGAAACTACCAAAGTGGTATGTGCTATCTTGCAGCTCTTCAGGCGATGTTTTAAAGTATATTCACTTAGGTTGTAGATGCAAGGCCTTTTCTTTTACATCTATCTGGCTTATCTATCTGTGTCATGGTGGTGGTTTGTGTCTGTGCAGACATCGATGAGTGCAGCACCCTGCAGGGCTCCGTGTGTAGAAACGGCGCCTGCTTCAACG
>OMKY01182327.1:0-10448 GCA_900302395.1 Bregmaceros cantori
GGTACATTCATAGGTTAATAGGTAGGTGGATTACTAAATGGATTTAATGACTACTGTGTATTAAAATTGCATTGCAAACATGTGGTAAATTCAACAATACAATCAACATCTCACACACATACACCATGTTAAATAAAGATCAATAAAGCCTGGAATGTACACAAAGCATAACAGACGTGGCATTGGAATTTCTAAAATACTTCACAATAAAGATCTATTGTAATAATACAGCATCATGTTTACAGCACACACTATTGCCAATTCAATAGCTGATATGTATATATATATATATATATATATATATATATATATATATATATATATATATAGAGTGAGCAGATGAATCCCAATTCCTGATGCGTTTAACTCAATAGCTGAAGCAACAATTGATGACGTAGCAGCATTGGCGGCAGGAGTTGATGATGCAGCGGCAAGACAAGGGGTGTCCCAATCCCTAGACACAAAAAACCCTTGGTTGGTAAGATAAAACCCAAGGGCGAAAATAAGGGCTAGGGCAAGGGCCTAGCCAAGGGCTAGGGCAAGGGCTAGGGCTGTCGTTTGGGACGCGGCCGTAGACGTGGTCCCCTGGTTGAATCGCTTGTGGTCTCCTCGGCTCTCATATCGAATGTCTCAGCATACTCCGCCAACTTTCTGTGAACTTGAGAAATTTGAGCCACAAACCCTTCAAGACTAATTTCATATGGTGTTAATTTGGTGGTTTTGTTTGGTTTTGACCTTATGATTAGGGCAATTGGGAGAACTTCATCCCAGGGAAATTTTAGATGATTGGATATGTTGTGAATGGTGTCTTTGATAATTTGGTTTGCTGTGGAAGGTCTGGTTGTTTGTGTCCCACTTGTAGCGGTCAATGGGTCAGTTGTTAATGCCCGTGTTGTGGTTTGTGCAGTCGGCGTGGTCTGTGTCACTGTCTGTGTAGTCGAAGGGTTTTCTGGTGTTGTCTGTACAGTCGGTGTAGTTTGTGTCACTGTCTATGCAGTCGGTGTGGTTTGCGTCACTGTCTATACAGTCGGTGTGGTTTGCGTCACTGTCTATACAGTCGGTGGGGTTTGCGTCACTGTCTATACAGTCAGTGGGGTTTGTGTCACTGTCTATACAGTCGGTGGGGTTTGCATCACCATCTATACAGTCGGTGGGATTTGCTTCAGTCTTTATACGGTCGATGTGGTTTGCGACTCTATCTGTAAAGTCGGTGTGATTTGCGTCACTGTCAGTGAAGTCAGTGTCGTTTGCGTCACTGTCTGTGTAGTCGGTGTGGTTGGCGTGGTCCTGGATGTACTGAGTGTAGGCTTTTGGGTTAGCCTTTTTGTATTTGGCTATTGCCTCGTCAACAATTTTCAGCAGCTTGATCGTGCGCCGATTATTGTCGGCCAGTATCCTCAATACCTCTCTTTTTTCACGTCTGAGCTGGTTAGTTACCCGCCTAGCCCTGTTTTCTGCCTGCTTGGCTTCCTTGGCCTTTCCCTTCTGCTCTTTCAACTTTTCCTCTCTGCGCTTGCCTTTCTCTCTGGCCTCCCTGGCGTCTCTGTGAAGATTTGCCACTTGTGTGGCCAGCATGTCCCTCTCGCTAGAAGTGTTAATGATCTCCATTTGAAGCTTCCTCACCTGTGCGTCCGCTTGGTTCCTCTCCCTAACTGTATTATCTATGTCTGTGTGGAACTGTAACCTTTCTTTAATTACGTCTGTTCGGAGCTCCTCGGCCAATTCCCGCGCTGCTTTGATTTCTTGTGTCAATCTGTTGCTTTGTGCGGTCAGTCCCTCCCTCTCAATCTTTAGCTTGTTCACCTCAGTCTGCAACATCTGTACTTCTGCTTCTGCCTCTGCAATGTCCCTGCCATGCACACCCTGTCTCGTCCTATTGTTTTCCTGTTCTCTACTCAATTCCTCCCTGAGAGTTCTGTTCTTCTCCTGTTCCCTGCTCAATTCCTCCCTGAGAGTTCTGTTCCTCTCCTGTTCCCCGCTCAATTCCTCCCTGAGAGTTCTGTTCATCTGCTGTTCCAAGTTCACAAGCTCCCTGACATACTGCTTTTCCTGAGTCAAGCTTTCAATGAGGCCGGCTTTGATGTCAAGCTGGCGCTGCCAGTCCTCTCGCTCCTTTCTGGCTATCTCAAGTTCCGCTTTGATTTTCGGTAGGGTCACCCTGGCTTCCTGTGCCTCCTTACGCTTCCCTCGTATTTTCTGCTTACGTAGGTATCTACGCTCTGCTTTGTCTCTGCTGTATGGGGGACAATTTGTGGGGATAGAGGTCGGGACCCTACTGGGTCCAGCAGTTACTTCCCTTACCTGAGCCAAACTCTCTACGTTCTGCAAGTCAAAGTCGGAGGGAAGCTGTTGTTTCATAGGGTGTACAGGTTCCTGTTTTATTACTATGATGGGTCTAGGAGGTGTGGATTTGTCTCCACCGTTTTGTGTTTTCAGAGATCTCCAAGCTGAGTATATATCCTCTATGCGATCTATTCCAGGGTTTGTGCTCAAATTGTCTCTATTACTTCAAAAAAAGAGGGAGAAAAAGGAGAAGGGGAAAACAACATGGCAAAAAGTTAGGTTTTAACATTTAACTAGCACTCATGTGATACCGTGCATAAATGATAATGTGATAATATAGGAGTTCATATAGTTGATAATGATTAGAGCTGCAACAAACGATTATTTAGATAACCGATTACTCGTCCATTTTTACGATTAATCAATTAATGTGTTAAACCTTCCTTTTGTTTCGTGGTGCACTCACTCTTAACAAACTGAGCTACTGCAGCGTAAAAAAACGGAAGGATTATTAACCTTCTTTATTTTATTGATAATGCAAGCGTTGACCAACATATATTCAACAGATTTGAGTGAAGCACGGACCCAAGACAAGGAAGCGATTAATCGCTGTTGATTAATTGATTATCAAATTAGTTGCCGATTAATTCAATAAACGATGAAGCAGTTGCAGCTCTAATAATGACAACAATATACTGACAACATGACATGACTAGCATTGAAATGCCAGTTAATTGTACGTTTTTGTACGTTGACGTCTGATGTTGAAGTATTAGCTACCGTCTTTATTCATGTAGTTGGTGATATTTTCGTGCTTAATGCTCAAATATCCACCCGAGCGACATTACACCCGCAGACCTTGTGCCAAACCCAGCAAGCCACACCCCCAGACCAGGGGCGTCACCAGGCTCAATGTTATACAAGGTGTGACGTACACGTGTGACGCGAGCAGACATTTTTAGTATAGATGTCAAAAGTAACGGGATTTCTTACGTGAGTAAGAGTAAAATACATTTGTGAAAGAACTACTCGAGTAAGACTACAAAGTACCGATTTAAATCTCTACTCAAGAAAAGTATGAAGAACAAAAAATGCATTTAAATATTGTCGATGAATATTTGCTTAACTTCATAAGAAATACACTTGACTCACTGATTATTATATAACCACTTGCTGACCACACCACCGCCTGACCATCACGAGGGTGCTTCAAGAATAGACACTGGCGAGCCATATCTGATATCTCAATGACGCACCAGCAGCAGCCTTTATAATCCCAGTCCTGCTAAGAAGAGCAGGGTGTGTTCGAGAAGCCAGCGACTCCGAGACAGATGGACGGACATGACATCTACTTCGTATTATGATTATGATTATATTTGACTGTAATCCTGTTAAATATTAATAAACATGCGGACATATATAAATGGTCTACGGCCTACCTTTGACGACTTTGAGCATGAAGTGTCTCAACCTTAATGTTTGTATAGCGTTATTTAATATACAACGTTATTATACAACATTATATGGTGTTCACTCACAATGAACATTATTTGGCATCACCAACAGTTGTATATTCAGATAACATTATTTAACATTATTTGGCATCACCAACGGTTGTATATTCGGATAACACAAACAACATTAATATACAAAGCAGTAAGTACATTTTTCAATGTTGGTTCATGAATGTTATTGGTTGAATAAATCGTTAACAACGTGGCCCAATTTACTTACTTTACCCTGCCAAACATTGAGATCAACATCTGAAACATTTGGAAAATCATGCTCACCTAACCTTTTAAAGTTGGATACTTTTCCCTGCTTTGGAAAAGTAAGGATTAGAACTACCAATACGCCCCTCTATACTTCTCAAAACACCCGACTTACATTCGGATCTCTATTTACGAGAACAAAGTATTGAGGTACATTAGGCCGTCAACCACTGACACCCGGTGAATTTAACTTATAACATCATAAAGTATTTTGATCATAGCACATTCCATTCTTTTGTAAATGTATATAACTGTTACATCACAAGACTAATATAAATATAATACGTGAAGGGGCCTTGTTTTATGTGGACTATGAAAATAATTGTGTTTGTGTTTCTGATTCGTCTGATAATTTGATTTTTAAGAGATAAAAATTCAAAATGGCAGTGCAGAGTTATACCGGGGTAGTGCGGATTTACTGGAAGTCACGTGACCCCCTAGAAGGAGGGTGGGCGCTGGTTACGCCGATGTGCTACATCTGGTGGCTCTTGTCTGGGGCTTATTATTATTATTATTCTCTCAGCGATATTTGACACTAGCCGAGAGCATGAGTGAGTAAAGCGGGTTTAATTGATTCCCTGCTCAAAACTAAGTTTGACGACAACATTTTAAAATGCCATCGTATTTGCTAGCTCTATAATGATACATATTTCACCAAAGCTCACTCCTTGGCCAGTAACAATTGCTTTAAATATGCCCTCGCGTAAATTGAGCCCCCACCACAGGCAAGCCTGTCCAAACAAGTGTCCGCGCAGCACGCACGGCTGTGATGGCACAGCCGGTGCTTGGAAATGCTTAAACCATGTATGTAAAATAAATAAAATATATAAATATACATAACCCGATGAGCCATGCGCCCTTGGAATGCAATTATGGTATTGTCGGTCGTGTCGCTACTGTCGCTGCCTTTGTATTCACGTGAGACCACAATTGACGCGATAGTTCCCACAGAGTGTGTTTCCACAGTCTATGGTCTTTTCCAAAGGAACCGAGTCCTGGTTGATTTGTCCAAATACAGTTTGAAATAATCCCACCCCCCTCCATTAACAAATGTATTGCATGCATGCACACACGCGTTTGTGCGTTATACTTACTGATACTTTGAGACAGAAAATGAAATACCTGCCATGTGTTGAGGTGAGGATATGTATATACATGCATGGAAAGATTGATCACCAGCAAATCATTAATATACTGTAAATGTGTTTAAAATGAATATTCAATCGAGCCCGCCGGTGTTGCGAGGTCGGCATGTAGAGTCGATTGTGGAGAGGATAATAATAATAATAATAACAATAATAATAACAATAATAATGCATGCTTGCATCAAACAACCACACACCATCACTACATGCACACGCGCGTATGCCGAGCTAAAGTATCTCCGTTTCCCTGTCTATCTCTCACTCTCTTTATGTCTCTCTCTCTCTCTCTCTCTATCTCTTTTCATGTCTCTCTGTTTCCCGGTGTTGACGTGTAGGATCTTTTTACATTTAATTAAATTCATATCTTAAATAAGTTAATACACACACACACACACGCGCATGTATAGTTTGGGGGGTGTGACGATTAACTGGCCGCCGGAAACGGCGTTGCCCATGGCGTACGCAGTTTCCGTGCGTAAAATCTGTTTCCTATACCATCATTTGACAAATTAGCAAATTAAATCTATTAATGAAATTTAAAAATGTGTTGGGTCCATGCGTAGGACAATATCGCAACGTATGTCTTTCTATTCGTTGATGGGGCCGTACTTTGAGTCTCTCCACCTGAATTATTGCCTATTGCAATAGAGTGAGTCCTCAGCAGAGCTTGGCATGTTATTAATAATAATAATAACAATAATAATAATAACAATGAGGATGATAATAATAATAATGATAGTATTAACTAAAGAGAAGGGAGAGATAGAAAGAGGGGATTGCTCACACACGGGAGCAGGTGCATCCTCATAAATGCCTCGGCAAATCTTTTGAAATTACTACCCAACGAATCTGACGCCCAATTTTGACCATTCAAAAGGTTTTGGTGAGTTAAAAATCCTTACCTCCAAGTTGTATTGTAATTTGAGCTCACTTTTCTGAATATTTTGGTGCTGAGCAAATGTGGTCTCTTTCTCACACAGACGCACACACATGCAATTGCTTTTTGGTTTAGAAGCGCATCATCAAAGCGTCTGTGCTCTAGGAACACTGACCACGCCGCGTGCGAGCGACATCGCAGTGACGTGGCGTGGTCTGTGTTGTTCATCATAGATCACAGACGCTTCGATGCGCCTCAAAGACACAAACGTGAATTCGCATATTAAACCATTGTTGAATGAAGCAAATGCACGTGTGTGTATGCGTGTGTGTCTGTGTGTGTGAGAGAGAGAGATAGAATTTGAGAGAGAGAGAGAAATTGCTCAGTACCAAAATATTAATAAAATAATCTCAAATAAAAAAAATACAAAGGTAAAGGTAAACATTATTATTATTATTATTAACATGCAAACACACACGCATATACGTGCACGTGTATTAACAGATTTTAAGCTATGAATGTAGTTAAATGTATAAAGACCCTGCGCGGGGCGTAAATCATTGCGCATCACGCATCTATATCTGAACACATACCAGATAGATGTGTTCACACCATACTCTGGATATAAAGTAGACGCAGCCTGTGTGACGTCATCCCATAGCGGTGAACGCGAGCGCCCATTGGCTCGATCATAGAGCCAATGGGCGCTGACATCGCTGAGAAAGTACCTGTATGTTGGGGCGGTCCTGGGAGGTTTGGAGATGCCCCTGTTACGGGTCCTGTTGGTAGTTGTTTACAACTACCATTGAACATGCAGTATGGAAGTTTGGATGGGTGGATGCATGTTAAAGGTGCGTGCTTGGTGGAACTGGATACAACTGCATTGAGTGTTGTGGAACTCTCACAATACGCCAGAGATACTGGCCGAATAACGTGAGTAAGGATAGGACTCACGGAGATAATTTAGCTCTTGACAGACAAACGGTAGATGCGACTGCGTGTGAACCAGCTAGCCTCATATTCACAGATGGAATTCGTACGAGTGTATTTGTGGCTCGAGATGGCCACAACTCGCCGAGTGTGATAATCATTGGTAGCCGACCCCGGAGAAGGGACTACGGAGTGTTTTGAGTCGCCAGTCATAGTTTGCTGCTAGTGGGAACAAGCTACGCACGCACAGACAGGAGTGGAAAGATCGACTTAACATAAACTCCCGCCTGTCGGCAGAAAACCATGACCACATGGTTGAGGCCGAGTTATTTAACCGTTGGATTATGTAAAAGGTGATACTCACCCTCTCGGTATCCAAGACAATGCCAGCAGGCTGAACCGGAGCGAGCCTGCTGGTTAAATAGTAGGAGCCACAGGTGCTAGTCGTTAGCATTTCTTCCTTGTGACTCCTCCTGGGACTGGTGCCTAGCTCCTTCAGGGCAATAGCGCCCTCTAGCCGCAAATCCCAGGCTATAGTAAGTGCCGCAAGAGCGCCACTTGTGACAGCCCCGTTTCCAAATATGGAGCTAAGGGCGTGTTCGGGTGTACCCCGTTTTCAAATATAGAGCTAAGGGCGTGTCTTATACATAGTCAGCTCTATAGTAATACATTTAATGAAAATAATAATACCAGTACTGTGATTTGTGTACATGTGTACATATTTTCAAAGTCCATATTTTTACCCTAAATTAGAAGTGCATATGTAGAAAACAATGCCTAATGATGTCAGAGTATCACTCCAAATAACTCCCCATGTTAACTGCCAGCCGAGCATAGCCTAGCAGGCTAACGGTAGCTTGGTTCAACAACAGCTCCAAATAATTCCCATACGGCGCGCGGTGACAAAAATTAATAAAAAGACAGGTGACCTATTACAGTGAGGCCTAGTAAATCACTGCACTATCCTGCTCAGTCCGGCCGGGCCGTTAGCACATGCAACGCCCGCCGGCAGTGTAATGTCATGCAGTCGGGGATGTCGGCAAGCCTAGCTTGGTTATTTGTAGCAATATGATGACATCATTAGGCATAGTTCTCTACACAAGCCCCTCCATACAGGGCAAAATTATAGCCTGTTGAAAATGTACTTACAAAGATTGCAGGAGAGACTGATTCCAGTCACTGTACCCACTGCTCAGAGCTAACGATGATAGCATAGGCTGCATACTGCATAGCGCTCGCTGGCCACACTCCACACACCCCACTCCCCCACGAAATAAAAAAAATTAATAACACCAAATCTTTGTACAATTATGACCTCCCTCAAAAAATTAAGACGGGGCATTTGAGCAATACAAATTAAAAGTCCAGACACGCCCACATGAGGCAAAAACCAATAAGGAAGTAAGCTTCAACCACGGGCTTTACCGTGATGTCCATATTTTTATACAGTATATGGTTCATACACAAAGGAAAACAGAGAGAGAGAGCGAGAGAGACATGAAGAGGGAGAGAGAGACAGGGAAACAGAGATACTTCATCTCAGCGTATAAGCTCACACCTTTAATTAAATGTAAAAAGACCCTGTGCGGGGCGTAAATCATTGCGCATCACGCATCTATATCTGAATACATACCAGATAGATGCGTTCATACACAAAGGAAAACAGAGAGACATGAAGAGGGAGAGAGAGAGATGTAGAGAGAGACAGGGAAACAGAGATACTTCATCTGAGTGTATAAGCTCACACATTCATGTACTGACGGTGTGTGTGGTTGTTTGATCCAAACACATATTATTATTATTGTCTCCATACTTTGACAAAACGATCAGTTGAATGCCAACCGCGTGCAGGACCTTGCAACAACGGTGGGCTTGAGTAAATAATCATTTTAAACCCATTAACAGTGTATTAATGAAATGCTAGTAATCTATCTTTCCATGCATGTATACACAAATCCTCACCTCAAAACATGGTGCATATGTGGTTAGAGAGGCGGGGCAGCAACACAGATGCAAAGAGACACAACATTTCATTTCGTGTCTCGGCGTATCTATAACACGCGTGCGCGCACACACACACACACATGCACATGCAATACATTTGTAAATGGAGGGGGATTTATTTCAAACGGTAGTTGGACAAATTGACCAGGAATCGGACTATTTAAAAAAAAATCACACACTGTGGGAACGTTTGAACTATCCCGTCAACTGCGATCCCGCGTGAATACGAAGGAGGAGACCGTAGCAACACGCCTGGCAATGGAAACAGCATGCAGTGATGTCACAGGGCAGGTGTTGCTGTCTCTGGACGCTCGCAATGGAATTGGGGGTCGTTAGGCTTCTGTTATCCCCTTGTAAGGTTTATTTGGATAATTGTAGTTGATATAAAGCTTGTGCTATGTCATTCAGCTTGCATTCACTATCTGTTTTTTTTATAATTGAGTGCAACTTCTGACCTTAGTTGGCTCTCTGTGAGTTAATTATTTAGTACTGTGTCCACATGGTGGCGATGCGTTGTTTGTCATGGTGTTTACAGAGCTTGCGTCCACACGGCTAGCATGAGGCAAAGTCTGCTTGTAACGATCGATTAGGTGTTTCGCTGTGTTCTAACGCTTTGGGTAGGGTTTGGAGGGGTTACTTTTGTATTACTTTTGAGAAACAATGTATTTCTACCAAATAATTTGCTGTACATTGTAGGTGTTGAACTCATAATATAATCACAATTCATCCTGAATTAATTAATAAATTAAGAACAACCAAAAACACATTGAATTGTTTGCTGTATGATTTTATTAACATTATTTTAAGTAATAGAGGATTACTTTTGGATTACTTAAAAATGGCTGTAATCGTGCTGCCCAGTAGCTCAGTTGGTTAGGCAGAGCGCTGGAAAGCACACATATGCCTCAATGGCGCGGTGAGTCGGTGGTTCGAATTTCGCCACCGACGTATTTCCTGCATGTCTGACCCCCATCTTCACCTGATTCCGCTAACCCTAATAAATAAAGCTTGGAAAAACAGCCTGAATGAGCTGGAAAAAAAACATTAAAAAAAGCTTTAATTGAATAATTCCAACCAATAGAATAATTTCAACCAATAACTTCACATGTTCCAAATGTTTTACTTTAATGAATTCAGGGTCCTTTCTGGCTATATTACAAGTTGAATACCTGTAATGTATGGCAAGTTATTTAGTAGAAATAAAACATTTCTCGAAAGAGCAGGTGGGGGAGAGATTGGTGTACCGGTGTCTGGCTCGCTTGAGTGTGTACAAGATTTGTGCACGTGTATGTTGAGTCTGTTGAGTGTTCTGAGTCTATGTGTGCCAATGACTTTAGCTGTGACTCCTCTGCAAATTTAATGGACCTATTGTTTGCGAGTGATCGCGCTTACAAGGGGCCGCACTATTGTGCCCGTGTGACAAAGGTGGTGGGCCGG
>OMKY01182367.1:0-11780 GCA_900302395.1 Bregmaceros cantori
TACAATTTCATTTTTGTACTTTGTACTTTATACTTTCAAAAATACTTTTGAGTACATTTTAGAGCATGTACTTTTTACTTTCAAAAATACTTTTTGAGTACATTTCTGAGCCTGTACTTTTTACTTTACTTGAGTAGCTATTTGGATCAGTACTTTGTAGTCTTACTCGAGTTGTTTTTTTACAAATGTATTTTACTCTTACTCAAGTAAGAAATCTGGTTACTTTTGCCATCTCTGCCCATGGTTTCCTCTCGAGTTGGTCCATGTTCACACATCACACAGTGATGTCCAACCAGCTGCCTCGCAAGGCGAGCCTCGGAAGCAACCTCAGGCCACCATCCCCCACAATGCACCATGGTCCACTGTTCACTACAATATCTCTAAGTTTAGTGGCCTTGTGTTTTAAAGTGTGTTATATGCCCAGTCCACAGTCTATGGACAATATAGACACTATGGGGTGTCCTCTTAAAGTGCTCTAGGCAATCAGAGTTAGTGGATTAAAAGGTCTCGTATGGGATTACCCTTTTCATGGGTGGCTAATTGAGTTAGATACACACACACACACACGCACACATGCACACAAACTCATAACTCAGACTGAGGCTTGCAGAGCAATCGGACGCTAACAGACTCCTTCTCTCAAACTCATTATTTTATTGAGAGATATAGTGACAGGATTAAATCGGAAACTGGGAAGAAAGAGTCGGAAGGGGGACATTGCAGAAAAGCCGGACAGGGCATTTGAACCTGCGGCACTGCTCGACCTATGGTCTGGGGGACACGCTCTCTAACCACTCTGCCACTGGGTGCCCCCAGAGTGAGGTTTTTTTTTTTTTGTCATTATTTGGCATTCCATCAATCTCTATCTAGCTAAGCGCAAAACATAATTCAAAATGGATCGGCTTAACAGTTTACACAGTGTATGTATGTGTGTCTGTGTGTGTATGTCTGTGTGTATGTGTGTGCATCTGTTTGTCTCCATAAACAGGCATTGGGGCTATAGCTCTCAAATATTATATTAACGTTTATATTTTTATTCATTATCTTTCCATGCAGCAGAATGTGAACGACATGGGCCTCCAGTCGTCCCAGTCCACTGTGGTTCTGTTTATGGTTGGTAGTCCTGACTATTCGTAGACGTTCTGACCCCAATGTTTGGGTTGTCTGCCACTGCTTCTTCTACCTTCTACCTCTATCTGTGAGGCATCCACCGTATGATTTCCATTCAGTCAGTTCACTCAGTACAACACGTCAGTATGTGTTCAGCATCCCCTTGCAAACTCACTTGAAGACTTTTCACCATGACGAGACCGCAGTGTTCGAGGGGAAGCCACAAAGTGACTATTAGTGTCCTCGCATCGTTCGTGGTGATGCGGTTGTGGGTTGTTTGAACACGCCTGGGCCGATCCACTCGCAGTGACGGGGGAGGGGGGCACCCACCGAGATAACTCCATTCTGATAAAGATTGAATTCCAAAATATGATCCTCTTATTTTGTTCGGGTTAGGTTAGGGCTAGGGTTAGGGTTTTGGAGAGACCTGCTTAACAAAATAAGTAGATCGTTTTTTTTTGATTTTCACTTTACATCAGGGCAAATGATACGGCAAAATTCATTTCAGAATGCAGAGTCTTCCGAATGCAGGCGTGTAACTGAGCGACGTTTGCAGACAATTCTTGCAAAGGAATGCAAAGTCTCAATATGCCTCTGCTTATGTTTGTTGTTTGGCAGCACATTCATAACAACAAACATTTATTTTTCATCTAAACAATGTTGGTGTTCTTGTGAAGGCTGAGAACAATGTCTTCCTCCTGGGCCGAAGAGATGATACCTCCATCCCTCTATATTTGGCAGACTAGATTTGTAACAGACTGGGGGCGCATACTGAAAAAAAAAACATTATCAAAACTTTAGTTTTTTCACCTTGAGGTGCGTAACTTGACCAAGTGATGAACAGTGTTCCTGTTTGATTGTTTCTGTGTATATTGCACAGTGGAGACTGGCTCGTAGAGAAAACTATCAGCTTGCTAATGATATCATTTGACACAATGTCTGCATAGCTTATTATAGATTAGTTGAAGCATTTACGTTGTTTGGAGGCAGAAATGTGTATTTATTTATTTTCCCATGATGGGAGTTCATGCACAAGTCTGTTATTCTGTTCTATTTCCTGTTGAACAAACAAAGTTTAAGCGAAAGAAGAAATCCTCGATCATTGATCTCGCTATCAATCAGCAGGAATCGGAAGGAAGAGAATCCTTATGAAATCATAATGGCACCATCTTGAGAAAAGGTCAAACTACCACACTGAGAGTAAACGCAACACGGTGAATATGATCAAAACACAACCTAGGAATAAAATAAATTCCACCACCATTTGACCATTCATGCAAAGTCCAGATTTCGACCACGTTTTTGTGAGCTTACTTCCAGTGCGTAGCATTTTCCTGCAGTTTTCCCTGAGGTTTGAAGTCAACTAAAGAACGTGGTTTAAATTGAGAGCATGTGCGTGAATTTGTGCTACGTCTTATGGGAGTTTCATAAAATGTTATTCTGTGAAGCACCTATTTGACTACTGAGTGTGTCTTAGCAACCTAGCAGGAACATTATTGCGTTTATGGTTTTATTATTAGTTGTTTGTTATTTTTTTTATTCTCATGAGGTGTTGAGTTTTGGCTTGGCTTGCTGTAATTCACCTAACGTGCCATTAGGGAGTTTTGCCAATTCCCACTAAGGTGTCTCTTCCGTTTTAGCTGCAGTCTCAACCAGCGATGGCTAATAACAATGTACAAATACTTGAGTACTGTACTTAAGTAGAATTTTCAAATACCTGTACTTTTAGAAGTAGTTTTATCTTTGATGACTTTTTACTTGTAGATTTTCAACAAAAATATCAGTACATCTACTCCTTACTTTTCTCGAAAGAGGTAAAAGTACTTCATTTGGTTTTTGTATTTTTTTTTTTATATAAAAACTGCCTTCGTATTCTGTAAACTCTCAGACTCTGCTATTATGAGTTGGGCCTATGAGCATGACTTACGAATATTTCAGATCTTCATTTCAATGTTTGGTAGTGTGATTTATAAACTTAGTGAAGTTAATTAGGCTAGCTTGTTAGTATTTCATTCAAACAATAACAATGACAAACTAACATTGAAAAGTATTTTTTTAAAGACGTTTATTTATTGTATTTTGTACTTTATACTTCCAAAAATACTTTTGAGTACATTTCTCAGGCTGCTAAGCAGTGTTTCTGTGTGAGTGTCTGTGTGTATGTTGCTCATTGGAGACTGATTCCAAGAAAAAAAAAAACGTTATCGGCGTGCCAAGTAGTTAATGCTAAAAACAATAGTATAATTCTCCCGCAATGGCTGCGTACCTTGATGATTCAAGCTTTTACATTATTTAGAAACAGCAAAGTGTATTTATTTTCCCGTGATGCCGTTTCCTATCTCTTCGTAGGAAAATACAATTCTGTGAAGCACGTTTATGACTATGGAGTGTGTCTTAGCTAACTTAGCAGTGATATTATTGGGTTTATGGTTTTATTATTGGTTGTTTGTTATTCTTTTATCCTCATGAGGTGTTGAGTTTTGGCTTGGTTTGCTGTAATTCACCTAATAGGCCATTAGGGGGTTGCCTGTGTTATTTCTATGTGCATGGTTGAGAAGTTAACTTTTTGAAAGGAATCCCTTTCTCCTTTTCTCCTTTCCCGACTAATCCCCTAATTCCTACTCTCCACCAAAAGCACTCCGGAAGTAGTCACCCATACCCCCCCTCCTCTCCCTCAACACAGTCTACCACATTGCCCCTGTAAATAGCCCCTATTTGGACTGACTGACCTGCTATTAAAATATGTTGTGCATTACTGTATTTAAGATCTATATGCTATTATTTCACCTTATGGACAAAAATACATATCACTGAGTGCCGTGCAGTTCACCTGAGTATTGAAATTTATTTCAGTATTTCTAACAATAGTATTGGTTAAAAAAAAACCTGTTGCCAAGAGAGGGCAGCATAGCGCAATCTTTGCAGCGAGTAATAGAACCACTATAGAACTTCTTTAAATTAGAAGATCTGCCCAGGGTTCTGAACTCCTCTACTTGCTTGTATTGGTTAGATGAACTGGGTTTGTTACACAATTAAAAAAAAAAAATAGTTGTGTGGGGCTACAGTTCAAAAAGTGATTTTATAGATAAGGTTGAGAGACAGAGGAAAGAACTTGCTGAAATGTTGGCGAGGGGACAGGGGAGGAGAATTCACAACGCTGCCTGTATCGGTGAACTAAGTCACACGCTCACTCAGACTGTTGGATAGTCATTTGCTGTTTTATGATTATGCCAATCCCCAGATTATGATTTAACAGACAGTATTTGATATTATTCTACAAATCTCAGTAGATACGTAATAAAGGTGACAAAACGAATCGTATGAGATCAAAATTAAATCAAATTGTGTTGAAAGTGAAAGAATCTTACTCCAAGTCTGTAACCAGACCACGTGGTTTTGTTCCAGAAACTGGGAGGTTGGCAAATTAAGAAGATAACAGTAGTAATGGCTTTTATGTAATTATTCAAAGGGAATACAACTTTGCTATATAAGTACAAAAGGAATACGGAAAAGGGTCTAATCTTAACTTAATCACCAACACCTACAGATAAATGTCTGGAAAGTCCCTCACCTCGTTAGTGCACGGGGTGGTCAATGAGACGTTTCCATGTAAAAATCTGAGTGATTGGTGAAGTCCAACAGCGATGTGCGATGCATGGGCGATGCGTTGATTCTGGCTCGCCAGGCTACTACTACTACGAAACTTGATAATGGCTTGCTACACATACTGCTAGCACTAAAAGTTCTATTTTTTTGTACCACTACGGCGCAGGTTTGCAATTTCTGAGGGATTCTAATTCAGTTTGTATTTTGTTATGCTGAAAAGACAACCTTTCAATGGAAATATAAACCTATACAGTCCAATCTGGGGCTTATCTGACAACCACACTTCTATAGATGCCCTCCACTCTCTGAAACGTGTGCGCCGGGTTGCTTTTGACCCCTCCCACCCTGGATACTTTCTGTTCACGCAGTGCCCCTTAGGGAAGAAGTTCCGGTCCATTAGCTACAGGACCTCGCGTCACAAGAACAGCTTCTTCCCTGACGCCGTAGGCTACACAATGCCAGGTAGCTTCTGTGGAGGCAGCTGCTCCAGCCACTTTCTTTGGCCAGTACTCCTACTACCCCTCTATGATGTGAAATCCCCCGAGCCTTTTACATAGACTCTCCCTGCATATAGACACCCAAGTTACTCTCTTTGTTCTTCTTTCCCGGTTGGATGACTTGGCGAACAGCAGCTGGCTGAGACTATTGTAGCATGTCTTGTGAATGTGTTGTGTTACCTTCCATACCAAAAAAAAATCACATGGTTGATCAGAGATGGGCACATTACATTTACTCTCAAATTTTTGCACAGCCCAACTTCCAACATGGCTGAACGTAAGATAGCCAATTTTTGTTTGGTTGGTCCATATTTTTCGGTGGGGGATACGCCAGCAGTCAGCACAACTACACAGGCCTAGTTTGTATTGTGAAAGAGTCAATGCCAAATGGACACATTGCAGCTAGTGTTATGGCCCTGTGTTCTGCTGGTAGCACAGAGCAGACGGCAGACCACACGCTGCAGACAAGCTGTTGTGTGTTTACGTGTAGCGAGCGCTGCGGTCTCCGAGGGCACATTGGAGCATCTGCAGGGATCACGCTCGTGTTTCCGACTGTGGTTGTCAGCGGTTGTGGCAGTGGCCTGCGGGAGGCAGCGGTGGGCTGCACAGCCTGCTTGTGATTATTATGTCGGTTTTCCCCTTAGTGCATGTCTGGGTCTGGGCGTGCGTGTCCAGCTCGACTGGCCATCTGGCATTTGGGCAAATGCCTCGTGGGCTGCAGCTTAATTGGACTGGTCAACACTAGGGGTCCAGCGACTAGTTACCAACGTAATTGTTAAAAAACAAGAATATGAGCGCCCTGCCAGGCTTGCTTGGTCAAAGAAGATTGCTTGTTTATCGCAAACATGCTACCCTCCACTGGTCATTTGGAGTATCAGCACTCTGTACAAGGTCTGAAGTCTGAACTATGGTGGTTTTTAGAGCAGCATTGAGTGAATTGTTTCACAAAATGAATATTTTAAACAGGGCTTTGAACCGGTTCAAGGAACGAAAACGAAAACCGGGAACTTTTTGTATTTTCCAGGGAACAGAAATGAAACCGGAAACGTTATTATTGTTTATGTTCTGGAACAGGAACACTTATTTTAAAATAATGGTAACCGGTTAATACCGGTTAATACTGTTCCTCGAAGTTTTCGTTGAAACGCGGTGTTGAAACACACTATGTGTTAAAATTAACCCCCCCCCCTGCGCAGACATAATGGTTTGCCCCGTATGGGCGTGTCAACGGCTCGCTGACTCGGTGCGTGTCCCATGAATGCCCAGGTAGACAGAAGAAGTTAGATGTACGGCCTGGTTATTGCTCGCCGGTCATTAAACTGTCCTTTCCTTTCGACTTGGATTGAAACACTGCCTTTCAGTCGAAGGAACGAAATTAACCGTTCCGGGAACAATATTTTTGCATTCTAACCGGTTCAGGAACGTCAATTTATTGGTGGAACACATAACCGGAAACGTTATAATTCCGTTTTTGTTCGGAACAAAACGATTGGAAAAAAAAATTGGTTCAAAGCCCTCATTTTAAATAATGTTAATTGGAGGGTTCTGTGTCAAGTTGTATATCATTATTTTCAGAAGAACCTTGGCGTCGCAAATATCTACAATTCCACTGATTGCTCGCTTTCATGGCGTGATAATATGTGTCACTTTTGAACGTAGATAAGCTAATTTCAGCATAAATTGTATTTTCATCTCAACAATCTTTTGGTCAAACTTCACTGAACTACCTACTTTCTATAGGATTTTGAACAATATTTACGGTGTTAATTTACGTTGATAAAAAGTAAAAGAAAATCTAAGTATAATTACCAAAAGATGATACTAAATCATGAAAACCTACGATCACATAGATCAATGTATTCATATTTGTTCATTTTGTGTTATCTCCTTGTAAATGTGTGATGAACTAGAGTTTCATATAAAACATTTCAAAACATTTGCCACTAGGCAGCGTTTTATAAAATTCCCAATGATGTGCTTAAAATTGACATTTTTCGAAAATCTGCAAAACGTCATGTGTTAGGTGGCACCGCTAAATCTCAATTAAATTCCTTAAAATTTTGCCTCCTGGAATGGGAGCATCAGGAGCTCTACATGTCATCATTGCACAGTGACTGTTGTGACAATGACCTAGGCCTAAAGGCCCTTCTAAAGCATTCAGTTTTGCAACACATTCATATAATCATTCCACTTTTCTGACCATAGGTTAGGTTATGCAGTGGGTGGCCGCGGCGATGTTCTGTGCCTTGAATCTACCGCTTTCCTTTCCCATGTTACAGAGATTTATTTCGCTATTCATATACTTTGAATATTTGGTCCTTCAAACAGCTGCGCATTGTGAAAATATTTGGCACAGAAAACGGTTATGAAGTTGGACCATGCAGTGTTGATTTCAATTGGAGGACATTAAAGGGGGGTGGGAATGAAAATATTTCGTGGACCCCTAGGTGAAATTGGTGGGCCATCCGTGGGTCCTCAGACCGAAGTCTGCTCTAGCTCGCTCCTATATTCATTACGCTTTAACCCTGAGGGTGACAACAGCTTGCCCTATCATTAGTCACATGTCGTGCGCACCCAGCTGTTTATGGGAGCCGTATTGATTCGTAGTTGTTGAAAAGGCACAATTTGCATCTGTTCCTAAAACCTTCTGATGTGTAAGCAAACCCATTAACTTGTCAGTTTCGCTCCTGAATCTCGCCCCAGGATAGATTTCCGGCACAAAGTCATTCAAACTCAAACTCAAACTGTATTTATTTGTATAGCACTTTTCATGCAGAGCAACACAAAGTGCTTTACAGAGACAGAACATTGAACAGAACAACGTCACCCACACCTTCCCAAATCAAACACACTCAACCATGGACACACACACAGACACACACGCAAACAAATACAGTGGGCTGATGTATCGATAACGGTAACAGTTATAAGCTAGATCAAAGAGATGTGTCTTGAGCTTTTTCTTAAAAACATCCACAGTCTCCACGGCCCTGAGGGCCTCCGGAAGACCATTCCATAGCCGAGGGCCATAGAAGCTAAATGCGGCCTCTCCATGTGATTTGGAGTTAACTCGTGGAACTACTAAGAGCCCTGTGCCGCTGGACCTCAGGTTCCGCGACGGCTGATATGGTACAAGCAGATCAGCAAACACATTTGAAAACCAGTAGAAGTATTTTGAAGTCAATTCTGAAACGGACAGAGAGCCAGTGTAAAGATTTCAAAATTGGAGTAATGTGTTCCCGCCCTCTGGTCCTTGTCAGCACCCGAGCAGCTGAGTTTTGTAAAAGTTGTAGGTTATTAGTGGTCTTTTTAGGAAGACCAGAGAGTAGGGCGTTGCAATACTCTCAGGCATGCCCACAACACGTCCGCACAGTGCATCTGCTTAGTCCGATCAAGTTTGAAAAATATAATCCACTATAAAGTTAACCTACCTGTTCATAGCACTGGTGTGCAATTGTACGGCGAGCACAGGACGTGGTAATTAGGTAAAAAATAGTAAAATCCGGGAGCCGAGGTAGAGCAGGTAAACAGGTGCGTCCACGTCATGCACATGCGTCAAGTCAGCGAGCATTTGAACACAAGACCTCACAGCTTTTACATTTAGAACGCAATAATCATGCAAGAAACACATGGCCTTTCCCAAAACCCTGTGGGTTTTGCAATTGTATTAGGGACGAGCGATCACGTTCGAGTCCGCTTCCAAAACGCATCGCAACCAATGCGATGCATCCTTGGGAGGAGCTAGTAGGAGCGGCCTCCCCCACTCGCATGCCGACTGGCGCGGCTGTGCGCACCTGCACAAGTATGCACGCAATCACGCACGCGCATTTGATCACGAACGAAGGTTGACACTTGCATCAAATGTGCACTGTTGATTCACCACTCAATTTAAACATGAACGAACAAAAAGTAGATAGGTGTTAGAAATGGTCCGTATTGAGAATATGAAAGAAATATTCAAGTTCACCCTCGTTTCGTAGACCTCGCAAATACCGCCGCACACACATGCACACACACAAACATACACACACATCAACACACACAGCGAAGTAGCCCGCGTTGATAAGCACACACGTGTGCATGCCCAGAAGCAGGGCATGCACACATGTGTGCTTATCTGTGCGTGTGTGCACTAGGGGTGTATATAATATCGATTTTGTATCCATATATTGATACAAGAGCTATCCATCTGCAAGAGTATCGATCATTTTTCTCGTCTATTTTTATCCATTTGCTCCTGGAGGTAATTCCACTCCCGTACTGCGGGCGGCGCTAAACCTATTTGGTGCCGCCCTCGCTTCCTTTATACACACGCAAACACTAACACTGTGCATGTGTCACTTTAGGGCACGCCGCCCCGTACAACGGCTCTACTGCTGCACGTCTGCTAGCTCTCTTGCCGGATTTTCACTTAAATGTACCCGCGACTTTGATATTCCGCGCTAGAAATGACATTAACTTTCGTTTTTATTCATCCCGTGCGTTGAGGGATAAGGCGCGTGCGCGCGAGTGTTCATGTGCTCAGCCACCCGTCCTGCTGTTGTCTGATTGAAGTATTAATAATATTATCCTTTTGTGAGACAAACTCAAAGTAATTGTCATTGCGCTGCACTTTGACGTTTGTCAATATGCGAAGTTGCGAACTCACGAGGCTGACTCTTTCTAAGGCGAGGCACGCAACAGTATAAAGGATGAGTGTACATATTACTGAAAACCTTATTCTTCGCTAAACACATCCACAAGTCTCCGTCTCTCTCTATCAACTATATTGGTTTGAAAAATATATATTTACCTGTCTAAATAGATGTTTAGATATCTAGACAGTAAAATGTATTAATTTATTCGTTATATATATTTCAGAATATACAACAGACATTATTTTTCAGTGAATGAGGTTGTCACAGGCCTAGGTGGAGTGCAACTTTGCTACTTCTGTTATTTGCTGTTTCTCAAATAAAATGTATAACAATATTACAGCTGTCATTGATTTATTTTTAATTTTAAACATTGTCTTGCCTATCAGGTAAAAAAAAAAAAGGAAGAATCAAAGTATTGTGTCGAATCGAATCGAATCGTGGTAAATTCCTGAGTATCAAAAAAATCGAATCGTTGGGTCAGGAAATCGATACTGAATCGAATCACCATGATGGGTGTGATTTACACCCCTAGCGCCCCCGTGTGTCACAAGGCGGAAGAGTGGCGGCGCGCTTCCTTGCCTGACGTCAGAATCTTGTTCCCCATTGCAGTTTATCGTTCAGCCTTACTAGGTAGTGTTCAAATCCATCCGACTGACCTCACAATTTCTGGTGGTAATAGGTGGACTTGTGTCTGTAAATCAGTAGTACCAACATTGAATGCTGAACCTTTACGAGTGTATATTAGACTGTTTCAGGCTCTCTTTTAGGCCACTACACATGCTCCACATAACCATGGATAAAACCTTTAAAACACTGAATGAATTCAAGATGGACTCATTTTTGTTTAGTCCATAACTTCTTAGCTTTGTTTTCAGGGATATACCTTTAGCAGAACAACCCCAACCAAAAACGTTGGCAAATCAAATTTCCCGCAATTTTACTTAACTTTTTAAAAAAACATATCATTCTCCGGCTCGGACCGCAGAGGTTTGGGTCACAGTAACGCTGCCCTTCGTCCACTCAGATGCAGATACCTGTCCCTTCATGGACGTGCCGGCGGTGCTGTACAGTGTAAAAATTTTTACTCAATTTCGAGGTAATTTTACTCTAGAAACACCAAATACACTCAGACACAGTGTTACATTTAACTCTTTAAGTGTTGATTTAACACTGCAACATTTACTGTGTAAGACCAAGGGGAACAAAGGAAACAACATCTTCTTGACACGTGTCAAGGCGATGTGGAAGTGCCAACAGATCTTGTTCATGTCCCTTTGTCCCGTCAGTCCTCTAACCCTGAATGAGAAAAGCTGGTTGTATTGGAAAGGGGACATGTTAGAATGGATGTAGGCCATGTGGCTCTCTGCAAATCACATATTGAATAAACTCTGTGTGTCTGTGTGTGTCTCTGTGTGTCTCTGTGTGTGCTTTATGGCTCTGCATCTGTGTCTGTGCTGTGTGTCCCTGTGTGTGTGTTTTCTGTTTATGTGTGTGTGTTTCTGTATTTTTCTGTGTCTGTGTGTGTGTGTGTTTATGTATCTTTATGTGCGTGTATATGTGTTTCTGTGTGTTTCTATAGCTTCTGTGTGTGTGTGTGTGTGTGTGTGTGTGTGTGTGTGTGTGTTTGTGTATTTTTGTGTGTGTGCGTGTGTGTGTGTGTGTGTTTGAGTGTGTGTTGGTGTGTGTGTGTGTCTGTGTGTGTGTGTCTGTGTGTGTGTGTCTGTCTGTGTGTGTCAGTGTGTGTGTGTCCATGTGTGTGTGTGTGTGTGTGTGTGTCAGCGCGTGTCCGTGTGTGTGTGTGTGTGTGTGTGTGTGTGTGTGTGTCCGTGTGTGTGTGTCCATGTGTGTGTGTGTGTGTGTCAGTGCGTGTCCGTGTGTGTGTGTATGTGTGTCCGTGTGTGTGTGTCAGTGTGTGTTCAGACTGCCACTC
>OMKY01182368.1:0-10360 GCA_900302395.1 Bregmaceros cantori
AGAGTGTGTGGGTGGAGAATAGGATTAGAGCTTATGCGAGTAATCGTGATTCGTGATTACTCGAGTCCGAGTCTTTAGAGGTCGAGTCCGAGTCAAGTCCGAGTCTTTAGGGGTTGAGTCCAAGTCTTTAGGGTACGAGTCCGAGTCCAGCCTAGAGTCATTTTTAAAGATGTAGCTCTAAACGCTTGGAATTGAATGCAGAACTAGATTTGACTACATGCATATATCGCACGCAGAATGGTTAGTTCAAAGTTAGCTAATGTGATACAGGTTTATATAGAAATGTAATGATTATGAATAAGTATACATAAACAAGGTTAAATGTTCGATATGTTGTGAATGGAATTGGTGCCCGCTATGGGGAACTTTCCGGTTGGGGTTACGTTTTTTTTGTTGGTGCACTTGCCTACCGGACGAGCCAGATGTAAACAACCCAGTCCGAGTCCATTCATTCCTTAATTCCAAGATAGTTGGTGGCGGTAGGCAGAAAATGATTATCCATCGGGCAGAGCAACAAGCAATAGTGACTCGCCTTTCTTTATGCTTGGTTGTGAAGTGATGGAGGAAGTTGGACGTTGTGAAACCTACTTTGCTAATACACTTCCCACAGCGGCCAACGTTTGGCTTTTCACTCCGCGCTGAGCATGCCTTTGCGCGCTTGGATGGAAAGAAAGCGGAGGATTTTTTTAAGCCGGGAAAGACTCGTGAAAGACTCGTCAAGAGTCGAGAGTCATTGACCTAGATTATCGAGTCGAGTCCGAGTCTTTAGGGCACGAGTCTGAGTCGATGTTGGTGACTCGAGTGACTCGCGAGTCGAGTTTTTTTACTCGAGTCTGCATCTCTGAGTCGACTACAAAAAAAAAAAACATGTACTGCCCAGTACCTCAGTTGGTTGGGCGGAGCGCTGGAAAGCATGCATATGCCTTGATGGCGCGGTGAGCTGGTGGTACGAATCTCGCCACCATCGTGTTTCCCGCATGTCTTCTTCACCTGTTTCCGCTAACGCTAATAAAGCTTGAAAAAAAACCAGCCTGAATGGGCTGGAAAAAAACATTGAAAAAAAAAAACACTATAAATGATTCATTGTTCCGACTCCTTCGGGATACAACTACAGCTACTTTTACTGTTGACACCAGAATTTCATAACTATATTTATTACACAATGACATGACTCAGCATCAATCCCATTAGTTGGCTGGTTATAGCTCAGTTGGGTGAGCAGGTGTTTCAATGACCAGAGAGTTGACAACCGAAAGGTTGGTGGATCGAATACTAGCTCCAACTGTCTCCATGCCAGTGTTCTTGGGCAAGACACTGAACCCCAGATTGCTCCCAATAGGTCGTGGTTGAGCACCTTATTACTTTAGTGAATACAATTATTAAATTTGTTAAAAATAAGTAAATAGGTAATGAGCAACACACTATCAAATGGAAGATTGCAATGTACAATTTCCTGGCACTTGCGAAATAAAATCTGACAATTACTGAAGCCATGGGTAGGTGTGTGATATGAGTCGTATATGAGTCATATCAAAGTGTTATGAAGACCGATAGCCATTGGCAGGAATGATTTCCTATGGCGACAGTGAATATACTGAAAATACTCCTGTAGGATATGAGGACAGGGTGAAGAGGGTATGTAGTTGTGTACTATTTATGATGATTGCATTAAGCCTGGAGAGCATCCTTCTCTCAGACACAGCAGTTAGAGTGTCCAGTTCCTCACGCAGAACGGCAATCGCTTTCTTTATGTTGAGTTTGTTGGCGTCCACAGCTTTGAGCTACCCCAGCAGAGGACTAGCCTGGCAAGTCAGAACCAACTAACCGTCCATGCATCGCACGCGACTGGAGAGAACATTGGGTCTGGTCTCGAGCGTATCAAAAAAGGGTGTGGCCTGTGGTGGATGGACGGAGGAGTGTTATTTATAATTTTCTTTTTTAATCAAAGTTATCCAATCACAGCACAGTAGGCAGAGAAAGTGCGCGCTTGGTTACGTAACGTACCAAACTCCGCCCATACTGTATCTAGTCTCGCAAAGTGGCTCTGATTGGACGGCTGTCAAACGCCTGATCATCTTATTTGTAGATTTGCACGAGACCAGAACCAATGTTCGTTTTAGTCGCGTGCGATGCATGGATGGTTAGTTGGTTCTGGCTTGCCAGGCTAGCAGATAACAGCAAACATAATGGAATTGGTGACTTTAAAACAGCACTAAACCACAACAGTAAAGCACTCAAAATCAGTGGACTGAAATTTACTGCACTATACATCAGTGCACTGACCCATTTGAGCAGTGGTGCACCAATCCGATCCTCAGATCGGTGATCGGGGGCCGATCAGACTTTTTGTTCCAAGGATAGGGACTCGTGATTTTGTCCCGATCAGGATCGGTAAATATGTCGGGGAGCACACCAAATGATTATTCATTACTTTGGCTATTATTGAAATTGACAATTGCGCCAAATATGTTGGGCACTACCAATTTTTGCAGGATCAGGACTCTGTATGGGGACTCTGTATCGGGGATGGGGACTTGGTACCGGAGATTGGGATCGGCCGATTCTTAAAATTAAAAGATCGGGGGGTCCGCGTTGGCCGAGTAGTTATGGACACCGCACCTAACGCAACCCCATTCATGTTCGTGGCGCTGCGTCTACCGAGTTTCCGACTAATCCTATCCAATAAAGATGGAAAAACGTCGCTGACGCCAGAAAAAATAACTTAACATTTATTTTTTTAAAGATCGGGATCAAAAAACGTGACCGGTGCATCCCTACATGTGAGACACAGCAACAAGAAATTTCAAATTCAGACACAGCAAGAAACTGTAGTCAGCGCCTCCCTGCTGGACAATCAGCGCCTAAAGACTGGATCGGTGTATAACACACGGTTGGAAACCGCTAATTCAATATTCCATAAGGCAGCATGGAAACATAGGCTGATAACACTAAAATGGAAATGCTAGTGCACAATCTGCAATACGCGCAGACAGCGAAAACCATCAACTCAATATTAATTCATAATGAAGTTCTATTGATACCTTAAAAGAAGTGACATCAATATGGCTAGCAATGGGAATATACAGTTTAAAGTGGCACAAACTGCTCCCGCGGGAGGTTCAATTTGTGTGGTGTGGTTCACCACTAGAGGTGGTCAGGTGGATATCATCAACAATAACAATACACCAATTCACTCAATCAATCACTTTTCAATAATTACATTACTTGCAGACTAATTTAATAATGAAATAGTCAACTATAACTGTTCCACCACTGGTGTTTTCGATTCAGCTGGACAACGTTTTGCCACGATTTTCCAGTCACGCGACTGTTCCTGAGATCGGGCTGAATTTTGGGCCGATCGTGCGACTCGCGTCGTGGAGTGTACGTCGGTCCACGAGAAGCGATTAACGGTAGGGAGAAGACGACAACAGAACAGGTGCCATGGCAACACGACACCGGATGCCGGAGTTTATTTTCTCTTCATATTTAAGCAATGTCATAAGACACACAAGTAATTGGATAGAGGCACATCTACCAAGCCAAACTTTTAACCCCTGCGATTCACTTGTACAGTGTGAGCAGGAGCTTTTGACACAATTGAAAAAAAATCGCAGTGTACGCTCAGCATTAGAGAGAGAGAGAGAGAGAGAGAGAGAGAGAGAGAGAGAGAGAGAGCGAGAGAGAGTATACATGATCATAAATCAATATCGCACATTACCATGCGCTGTTGCAATGTCTTTGGAGGTAGTGTTCCTAGTAGTGTGCATGGTGTGTGGGAGAGCAGCGTGCCGGTGAGTCAGTGGGCAGTGGCTATAAAGACTCCATTCCTGCGTGATCTCCCAACTAAGCATTCTCTCTGTCTGACTGTGGGAGCTGATGTCTGGGGCTGCAGCGATTATTCGATTAATCGTTGACTAATCATTCTAAAATCAATCAGAAAACGAGCAGTAGTAGTAGAGTAAGTATCTTGAAGTTAGGGCTGTACGATTTTGGCCAAAAATATAATCCCAATTTGTGTCTTTGAAATCTCGATTTTCTATTTGTTTCCGATTTCGTGAAAAAAATATATATAAATAAAAAGAAGGACAAATATATATAAGAACTAGAAGTTTCATATTTCAAAATTTGCAAATCATGTCAATTTTGGAATTACGTAGAGACACCTCATCCCTTGGCTTAGGATTAATACAATTATCAATTTATATACATTTTATTTCACCCATCTAACTTGAATCAAGACCAGCAGGCCATTATCAATGCAAGTGCTCCTAGAGTACAGAGCCTGGCGAGTCAGAGCCAACGCATCGTCCACGCATCGCGCATCTCTAGACGTTTGTAATATCTAGGAAGCTGGCTCTGTTGGACCTAACCGATCACTCTGATTTTTACATGGAAACTTCTCATTGACCAGCCCGTGCACTAACCAGGTAAGGAACTTTCCATCCATTTATCTGTAGGTGTTGGTGATTAAGTACGATTATGTTGCTTGGTGCAGGCACGGGAGTCGCGGCCACGCAGCGTGACATCACTACGGAGAACGGGGATCGTTCACCAGTTAATAATATGTTACTTATAGGCTACAGAAATGCACCAACATTTAATGACTTCTTTCTTTCGTCATTTCCAACAACTCTGCAACATCTCATCCAGATCCGTGCTCAACTTTTTCAGTTATCCAGGGGATAAACAAACGCGACCAAAAACATAACCTACTCTGCGGCTCCGCCCCGGCACGGAGACCAACCTTTTCTTAGAAATTATTACAAACAAGTCCATGGAATGCTTGGGGCATGACGAGGAACGTTGACTAAATTAAAGGCACACAAGTCAATGCTAAATTCTAAGCCAATCGCCATTCCCAGCGACATGGCTCCACCCATTTCTTGGATACTGAACACTGTTAAGCCCCACAGCAACACAAGCGATACATTAATGAAAACTAAAAAGTAAGCTTGGGTCAAAAACAAATGTTAACGTGCTAATGCTAATACAGAAAGTGAGGAAATTGAGGGATCAGGAAGGGTTTTTTTTCACCGTGTGGATGGCCTGTAGGAAGATCCTCCCAGCTAGGACTGCTAAACATTTTTCTGGCGGTGTCGCCGGGTTCCAAAATGGCTTTACTGTCTCTGTCAGCACGTGTTTCTCGGCTGCTTTGTGTCCCATTGTGTTGATGTCATTTCCCAATCGTACTTCATTTTATTAGGGTAGGTGGAGAGTTCAGTGGTACACGTCTACTCCATGCGGTGCTTGCTTGCGGTATCAAGAAGTTTGCAATAAATTAATAAAATTAATTTATTGCAAATTAATTTAAAGTTTCAGGTTAACAATTCCGGTTTCAATGGTAATACAGATTAAACGATTAACCATCTGTAAAAATTCCTTGTTAAACAATCAAAAATAATCATGTGCAGCCCTAATGTGACATAGGGTGGGTTGCCCTAATATGGGCCCTTTTTTGCAGCTTCCTAATGTGGGACAGTCAGTTGCCTAAGGTGGAACAGTGAAATGTAGTGTTGAACAGTTGAACTTAATGTTCCATGCATTACCATAGTTTCCTTTTACCATAGTTTCACTGACATTCATTAGTTTAGGGAGGAGCTAGAGCCACTGTCCCACAATTATCAGTGGCCCACATTAGGGCAATCCACCACATATTGCAGTAAGCCATTTAGTTCCTTGCACTGGCATTGGTATAGCAGCGTATCAGCAAGAAATTCCATCAAGGCTAGTGATTGGCATTCGGGACATACCCACGCCTGTCTACAGCTCTGTAGGCTGCAGCGATCTCTGAAAGGGCTGTGTGTGGCCTCGGTGCTTGTCGTAGCTGCTTTTAGCTCTTTGTTGACTGGAGGTCGGGACTCCTCGAGGCTTTCCGCCGGCGTTGGAGGAGTTGCGCCTTCCTGCCGGCGGAACTCCCGACTGGTTGGAGCTAGGCCTGCAACGATTAATTAGACTAATTGTTGACTATTTGACTAAGATTAATCAACTAATTTAATTATCAACTAATGCTAATAATACATCATCATTGTTTGTATGAAGATTTGTTATCAGTGGCAGTTTTGTGCTGACCCTACCCGCTCTTGGGCCATGCAAATTTCATATTAATTGATAATTTCTGAAAATATGAAATATGAAATAAGTTAAGAAAAGTGATAAAAAAGCATGAACATGACAAAAGACATGTTATTTGTTGGTACATTTGCTGCTTAAACAAACTTTGACTATTTTTCAATTTAATATTTGACAAGATGAATCTCTTGTAAATGTTGCTTCATCTGAGTGACAGACGACTAAACGTTTCAATAATTGGCAACTGATCAACTACTGAAATGATCGTTAGTTGCAACCCTAATTAGAGCACTAGATGCCATAGAGCACAGATATTCAACTACTTTGTTCAGAAGTCCAATGCCGCAGTTAGCCTCAACGCTCAACAGTACATTTCTAGTGCTTCTGGTGAGGTAAATACCAGCATCCCGGATATATATATATATTCCAGGATTGCTCTGAGGGCCACAAAAAATTGATACATATTTTGAAATAGCTGGCACTGAAGGAGTTAAGACAGGGATTTTATCACGTTGCATTGTGACTCAGTATGAGATATCAATGTGTTGCTTATATTAGAGAGAGGGGGGCATGTAGAGAGAAAGTGGCAGAGAGACAGTGGTAGAGAGAGAGTGATCGAGGGACATTGGTCGAGAGAGAGTGAGAGTGGTAGAGCGAGAGAGAGGTGGAAATAGTGGTAGAGAGAGAGAGAGTGGTAGATAGACATTGGCAAAGAGCGTGGGAGAGAGAGAGAGAGAGCGACAGTGGTAGAGAGACATTGGCAAAGAGAGTGGTAGAGAGTGAGTGTTAAAGATCTTACAGTAGTGCACTATGGATACAGCTGAGATGATCAATGATGTTTCTGTTAACTGCAGGCACCGTTCTAAAAGTCCTATTTTTAGCAGAATAATAAGAGAAAGATTTTGGAACAGCATACTACAGGTTGCTTGCATTCACAACCAATGTATTTACCTTTCACATACAGCACAAAAACAAAAGAAAAAATCCCATACCATTCCATTTATGGAACAACAAGTGAACAGCTGAGTTTTATTGCACTTCTTTAAAGAAAAATAACTTTCAGTTATGTCCTAAAAATGTAGGACATAAGGAATAAACAAAATGAAACCGAAATACAATTATTATAGCATTAGCAATAGTATGAAGTTAAATGCACTATCTAAGGTACAAACAAACTAAAACTGAAATGCAATTATTAATGTATTCATTATGCAGCCTTAACAAAGACAAACACACAATCACACCCACATCTACACACTCACTCAATCACACACATTGACCTGCCCTTAATAGTACTTTTTAGACCCTGTACTTTTTACTTTCAAAAATACTTTTTAAGTGCATTTCTCAGCCTGTACCTTTTACTTTACTCAAGTAGATACGTATATCAGTACTTTGTCAAGTTGTTCTTTAACAAATGTATTTTACTTTTACTCAAGTAAGAAATCTGGGTACTTTTGCCATCTCTGCCAATCACACACATACATACACACACACACACACACACACACACACACACACACAGCCAATCACACACTCAATTACACAGACATAACACATTTTAATACAGAATATATTTACCTTCAAATAAATGAAGATGAACTCAGTCAAATCCATTCTGTCAAGCAGTGTTACCCTGTTGTTGTCATTATGCAGTGTCATGATATTTCTGCCAGCTGTCATATCAGTTATAATTATTATAATGAACTCCCTCGTGGGTGGAATAAAACCATTTCTATTATATCCTTTGACCTCAGTGGCGTAAGATTTAATAAGGTTTTTGGGGATTTGTTAAAAGACAGCAGATGCCTCGGTAGGAAAATCTGTTCATATAATTATTATGCAGTCAGACAGCTTGGGCTACAGGTAAACATTTTCATTTAAGGAAACGATACACGCAGTTATGCTCTGCTTAGAGCAGAGATGCAGACTCGAGTCTAAACACTCGACCCGTGAGTCACTCGAGTCACCAAAAACGGGACTCGAGACTCGACTCGGACTTGCGCCCTAAAGACTCGGACTCGACTCGGGACTCTTTTTCGGCTTTAAAAAGAATCCATTCTTTCCTGCTTCCTTTCCATCCACGCGCGCAAGGGCATGCTCAGACAAGTGCCGATCGCCGTTAAACAATAGGAGAAGAATAAGAAGAAGGTTGCGCACGACCCCTAAAGACTCTGACTCGACTCGGACTTGTGAGTTCGGGACTTGTGTGCATCTCTGGCTTAGAGGAGTTACATTTTTTTGCTGACACCACCACCGATTGGTCTACACAAATTTGATATTACTTAATAATCATTAACATGATTATTATTCAACATTATTGATTACAACATTTACATAAAGAAAGCCATCACAACATCAGAGTAAAAATTAATTGTAATGAGTTTGTGCTAAATTGTAACTAAATTGTTGTACAGTTGTCGTGAACCAAGATTGACTAAATTTCGAGTTAACAAGATTAATTCCTGTGTCGCTGTGAATATTTCGGAGATTTTTAACAGGAAAAATAAGTAACTGAACTGGTTGATTCATTGTTTCAATAATAGGCAACTAATCAACTATTTAAATCATCGTTAGTTGCAGCCCTAATTACTACATAGTGTCGATGTGTCATTTTCTATTGGTGTCCGAATTTGTTGTGAACTTGCATGTGCCTTATGTCGTGCACTCGAAATCTCTGGCAATGTAGCGCAGAATATAGTACAATGGTACTGGTCACTACTCGATATACGATGTCCCACGATGCATTGCGGTCGTGCCAAATACGAAAATAATGGAAAAAAAGTTGTGTACGGTGTCAAACAATTGTGACTAAATTCCTAGCCAGTGAGTTTGAATCATTGATAATGATAGAATCTTGATTCTGATTCTGAAATTGATGTGACTAAAATTAATGGCAGAGTGCCTTGAAGGATTGTTTTTGAGAGTCCTTGAGATCTTGTGACATGTCTCGTACCATTTTAGTTTTTAGTCGAAAACCGAAAACTAAGACGGTACGAACATGTCACAAGATCCCAAGGACTCTCAAAAACAATCCTTCAAGGCGCAGTGAAGAGGAAGACAGAGAAAGGGATGAGATAAGAACCTCCAAGAATGGACAAGTTGCAGGCTGAGTGACACCATGCGAGTGGCCGAGGAGAGAGAGATATGTAGAGAGCTAGTTGCAAAGTCTTCAGTGGCACCCCAACGATCAGCCAGCCTATGGGAGTGATGATGATGATGATGGTGAAAGTGAATGAGCTTTTTTGCTGGCAGGTGGTGCAGACCCTGGAGGACCACCACCTGGAGGTGATCGGCCTGTGTCGGAGGGAGGGCGAGGCCCACGGCCTGGTGGCGTACCACTCTGACTACGCCCTGGTCAACGTGCCGCGCTACTTCAGCGCCCACACCCTCAAACTCAGCCCCAACGGACGCAGCCTGACCACCAGCCGCTACCTGATGCACCGCGTCGCCAAGAGGCTGCGCCTGAAGCCCGACCGCTTTGTCCTGTTCGCCTCACTGCTCGGTGGGTCCCGGGGGGGGGGACGGGGACGTGTCGTCCGATAAGAGTGCTACGATTACAATACGATTGTCTTGTACAAAGTCAATGCACCTGAATGAATGGTTTATTGAATCAATGGTTTATCTCAGTCTACTCGAAGGCAGGAAAACAACATATTTTGTAACAGCACATGTTTTATACATTTCAACGCACACACACTGCCAATTTTAGGCTCCGGGTTTGAAACTCTAAAAATCATGCACAAAAACTGACATAGGAAGGTTTATGCACAGAAGCGGACATGTTGGTGATTGCTACGGACATCAACAAAGTTGTGTTGAGGAAATAGCATGATCCTGCCCCCGAAACGCAGATTGTCGGGGATGTAAAGGTTTTGCGCGTGCAGATTCTTTTGAAATGATGGATGGATTTTGGAGGCCGACAATTTCAAGGTTGCTGAATTCAACATGTCTGAATTTTTGTAACTTCCAAAGTGCAACTTTTAACAGGGTGGATGGATTTCCCCCAAACTTCTTTAGCTTTGTTTTCAGGGATACAAGTTTAGCAGTCAAGACGACTGCATAAGCCTAGTATAATTATAAGATTGTGCTCAAATGTAAATGCATTAAAAATTATTAATAATATATATATATATAATTGTATATATATATATATATATATATATATATATATATATATATATATATATATATATATATATATATATATATATACATGAAAACATGATATGTTTAAAAACATTTTTTCTCTACCATAGACTACCTTCCCTTTATATTATGAACAGTT
>OMKY01182381.1:0-10475 GCA_900302395.1 Bregmaceros cantori
GACCTATTTGGATCGGATACTTATAGCGTTTGTATCTGATTCCGATCTAACGCCTACCATTCCTGGTCGCTCCGCTTGTTTACATTTTAAATAAAGTTGCGGATGTGTAAAATCGCAAAAAAAATCAGATTCCATTCTGCTCTTCCGTGTTTGGCTCTGCTCTCCCGATCATGACTCTGAAAAATATACCATACTTCAGAAGTAAATGCTGGTCTAAAGAGTGGTGTATTAACGGAAGTTCCGACTTCCGACGTTCGCCTATTGCCCAAAGCCGACCCCGTTCCGACTCGGGACGGGAAAATCAGTCTCGCGCAAGGCTCTAGTGTGTGTGTCCATGGTTGAGTGCGACTGTGTTTGATTTGAGAGGTTGTGGGTAACATTGTTCTGTTCAATGTTCTGTTTCTGTAAAGCACTTTGTGTTGCTCTGCATGAAAAGTGCTATACAAATAAATAAAGTTTGAGTTTGAGTTGCATATGTGGTCAGTCTGTATTGATCTAAATTATTATTATTTCGTGAGTCTCCATTGATGATCACATTATTTTGTGAGTAACTCTGACGTGTTGTGAGAGTTCAAACAACACTCTCCTGGTGCTTAAAGCCTAGTAGGCAATTGCAATTATGGAAGTTGGCTAAGTTTGGGCGCGGGCCAGTACACCAAGCACGCACCTTTACATGCATCCATACATCCATACTTTCATATTGCATGTTGTATTGGTAGTTATTTAGAACTAACACCAGGAATCATAACACTCTCCCTCACTCTCTTTTCCTCTCTGTGATCTGTGCCTCTCTCTCTCTTTCTGGAATCACCTCTTCCTCTCTATCCTTTTCTCATATTCTTCATCTTTAACAACCACCAGCCTGCTCTCATTTTAATTCTATTTCTTACAATTGCTTACAAAAATGTATTTGAGGGGTGTCTGACTCTGTGTCTTTTAGTCTCAATTGTCTCTGTGTGTCTTTTAGTCTCTAGTGTCTCTGTGTGTCTTTTAGTCTCCATTGTCTCTGCGTGTCTTTTAGTCTCCAGTGTCTCTATGTGTCTTTTAGTCTCCAGTGTCTCTGTCTTTTAGTCTCCAGTAGTCTCGGTCTCTCTGTGCGTCTTCCATGGTCGTTTGACTCTGGGTTATTGTCTCATTTCCTCCCAGCTTTCTCTCTGAAAATCCAATAGGATTTTTTTGGAGTCCCGCGGTTGCTGCTGAATAAACACTTACCTGAGCAGCAGGTCAGAACCTGGCAAGATACTGAGACAGAAAGAGGGAGGGAGAGGAAGAGAGAGAGAGGGGGAAAGAGGGAGAGAGAAAGGGAGGCGGGAGGCAGAGAGAACAAGGGGACACAGAGAGGTGGGAGAAAGAGTGACAGAGAGGGGGAGAGATAGAGTGATACAGAGAGAAAGACAGGGAGAGATGGAGTCAGTGATAGAGATACAGAGGGGGAGAGAAAGAGGGAAAGAGATTGAAAGATCGAAAGGGAGAGAGGGACAGAGAGAAGCAGAGAGAGAGAGGCAGAAAGAGCGAGAGAAACAGAGAGAGAGAGGCAGAGAGAGAGGGAGAGACAGATAGAGAGGGCAAGACAGAGATAAATAGAGAGAGAGAAAGGCAGAGAGAGAGGGAGAGACAGATAGAGAGGGCGAGACAGAGATAAATAGAGAGAGAGAAAGGCAGAGAGAGAGAGGGAGAGACAGATAGAGAGGGTGAGGCAGAGATAAATAGAGAGAGAGAAAGGCAGAGAGAGAGGGCGAGACAGAGAAAAATAGAGAGAGAGAGAGAGTCAAAGTGAGAGGGCAAGACAGAGAGAAACAGAGAGAGAGGCAGAGAGAGAGGGCGAGACAGAGAGAAATAGAGAGAGAGGGAGAGCCAAAGGGAGAGCGAGATGGTGGACAGCAGTGAACAGCTACAGAGACATTAGTGTCCAGTCGCGGCTAAACAACCAGACTGCAAACAGTCTGGGATCAATCCATTCAGCCAATCAAATTGCGTGAAGAAATTAAACCTAGCCAATGAGAGCGCACTCTTTGATCTAGGTTCTAGGTTTCCAGCAGACGCGCCTCAGGAACCATGTCCACTGGGATTATCTACTACATGTCTCACATGGAAGAGACACGCTGCAGAGACAGTCCTTTTACACTGGCTCCAAATAGCTCTACTCTACGCAGTGTAGCTGCTTTTCCACTAAAGTTAGGAGTTGATAAAGTATATTCATTTCATGAAGGCACATTCAGGGACACTGTTGTCATTGGTTCGGTCCTGAGCAGGTGCAGCAGGTGCAGGTTCACAAGGCAGGGACAATGTGCAGTGCAGCTGTGCTCAAGTCGGGCTGCTGTGTGTGCTGTCACCTGTCAGCCATGACCAGACAGCTGACACGCTAAATAAATAGCGTTAAGCTGCTACTGCATTTTTTTATAGGTATAATAAGTATGGCGGTAGCTAACATTTATTTTTTTTCACAATTGCTTGAGTCCGGCTTCAGTACAGGTAAACCCTTGCCAACTTTTTGGCAAGGGTTTACCTGTTTACCAAGGGAATTTTTACACAACGCTGTTTCACAAGTTCAGACATTTTGGGGCTTCCAATTCACAGGGATCATTAGACCATATTTAATAAGAGAACTTACTCACTTAGTTACTAATACATGTAAAAACATTGGGTACTTTGTCCCATACCACTCCTCATTTACCTTAAATTAATTTAGTTTCAATTATTTGTTTAAAAAATCTTATACAATTTTTGTACTCTGCATATGTGACATGAAGGTTAAAACCTGCTTTCAATTTCATCAGTAAATGTAAAACGTGTTTTGGTATTATGCAGCTTGTCGTGACATTTATGAACATTAACTAAAAAGAACTATGTTAAAAGGAACGATTTAAACTGTAACAGCAGTGGAAATAAAAGAATAACCACCACAAACTAAATTGGTTTAGGGGACAAATAGAATAACACTAGCAATTTTAGCAATAGCATGGGATAGGAAAAGCGAGAAAGAACGAATGAATGAAAATCTGAGAAGGAATTTACGACTTTCGACAAGGAAGAACAACGGGAAATTAACACCAGGAGATTCCAAGTGACCAACTCGCGAGGAATAACACGATGGAATGGCAAACTATAATGTGAGGATTAGGCCGTGAGGCAAACGATATGTGATCAAAACACGAGTTTGCGCAACAACCGAACGGCAGTGCCAGCCCCAGCTGGGGCTGGCGGCAGAGCAGTCCGCGCAAGTGTTGATACGATTAACTGCAGACTGCAGACACTGTGATTCGCTCAATTCACTATCCATCAAAAGGCATCTGCGTCCATCCGACACGAGGTCACGCCCATTCCCAATTTTCCCATGTAAGTTAATGCCAGAAGCTGCCGGACGCTGGGCGTCCGGGTGGGGACAAAATTCAGCATGTAAACCTATCGCGGTGCCGTTTCAACGTGTCTGTTTTACGTTCAGCGTACCAGTTCATGCTTTACCATTGAAGCCCCATTGATGTAGCGCAGTCCGGGGGCGTGACAAAGCATATCATTTATGCATTTCACCGTATAAGTTTAGCTGAGCTGGTTACAACCCACTCCTCCAGCGCTGACACAGAGCTTTACGGAGAGAATGAGAAGAAAACGGGAATAAATTAGTATTACTTAGTGATAAAATTAAAATAAAAATAGCGCAATGTAGCACATGTTTAGTCAATGACATGTACACACAACAAACAGTAAATTTGACCATTTATTTTTGTTAGGGGAAGCTAGGCTTCCCTTGCAGTCTTAAAGCAATTGCCCATGATTTCAATTTACATTAAAAGAACCAAATTCAAACAACTTTTCAACGTTTCATGTCGACTGATCTTAATCGAGTGGAAAAAAGTTACGCAGTAGTTTCAGTAGCTTTTGAAGGAGTACTATTTTACTTTTACTAAAGTAACTATTTGGATGATACTTTCACCTCAGTAGAATTTTTGCTTATGTAACAACACTTTTACTTAAGTATTTATTTGGCTACTTTGCCTATGTTTGGTCATGAGAAACTTAATTTTCTATTAAATATATATGAAAATCTGTTGCAAACAGAAGCACTAACTGCAGTAATGTTTCAAAGAGGTGGACACAACTTAAGGGGCCCTGACACTTTTGTGGCACGCAACCCACCAGTCTCGTGCCCGCTCGTGTCATTTTGCGGCACGAGCCGGGGGGTGCCGGCACATACAACGTCTTCACATACAATTAACGCCGGATCGAATGCATGATGACCCATGATGACCCATATCCGGCACGGAGCGGGCACGGGGAGGGCGCTCACAGCCATGATCCACCATTTCCGACTGGCTTGCGCACTTACGCACCAGCGCAGCACCAGGAAAAACAGCGCTTGCGTCCAAAAAAATAACTTAAAAGAAAAAAAAAAGGCACTTAAAAACATTACTTAAAAATGTTTTTAAATAAAATAAAAAAATAAACATTGGTGGCTCTCCTCTAACAAACCTACATCGCTAGATCATGGGAGATATCGGGTGAATTGTATAAACACACACACACACACACATTACATTTCAGGACATTTGTGAAAGTCATCGACATGGAATGAGTTAAAAGTACTCGCTGTGTGTTTGATCCTCTATCTTACTTAACATCTCTCCTCTCTCTCTCTCCTCCCTCTGGACAAAGTCTTTGAATTCCCTCTCCCTCCCCCTGTTAGACTATCTGTGCAATAATTACACCTCCATCTGTGCATCACAGCAACAGGTGGAGAAGAGAGAAGTCATTTCCCATGAGTGGAATCAAAGTTAAACCCAACTCAGATATAGACACAATGATGTAGACACAACAACGGGTAGGAGAGGTGCTGGTACAGCCAGTGAATTGGCAACACAACCGAGCCGGCAAGTCACAGCTGCACAGCCAGACTTGGAGTGTAGGTACGGGCAACCGTTAATGGATACTACTGTTGGTGAAGGAGTCTGTCAATTTTAAAGGGAGATATGGGCAGAGTATCCATAAAAATTTAAGTAAAAGTATTTTTACCTCAGCAAAATATTACTCAAGTAAAAGTAAAAAGTAGGAATCCTAATAGTTAATCAAATAAAAGTAAATAAGGTCTCCACAAAAAAGTAGCGAAAGTAATGAGTAACTTTCAGTAAAAAAGAGAGAGCGCCCGAGAGTGAGACAGACCAAGAGGGAGAAAGAGAGCAAGAGAGAAAGCGCCCGAGAGAGAGAAAGACTAGGAGAGAGAAAGAGAGAGAGCCCAATACGGAGAGAGAGATATGACGTCAACATATGTGCCAACAGTTCCCAACGGGTGTCGCTAAAGGCCAAGTTAATGTAACGAGTAGCAAATTGCTGACATCTAGGTAAAAAGTAGCTTTTTTCACCTCAAATTTACTTGAGTAAAAGTAGAAATAACTTGAGAGAAATGTACTCCAAAAGTAAAAAAGTACACACAAAAATTGTAACAGAGTAATGTAATGCGTTACTGCCCATCTCTGTGTATCACCCATACACGCCCAGTGCGGGGAGGAACACCCAGTAGCCACACCTTATAGCCATGCCCAGGAGCAGTCCGCAGCTTGCTCCAGCAGTTTGCCGACTTCACAATCTCATTCGTAATTATTTAGTTTATGGAACCAGCCACACTGTGTTGGCTTCCAGCCATAAATAGGCATACACACCACAAACATGCATGTAAACAGGACACACACCTCCTCGCAAATCTCTACCACACACAAAACTTCCAGAGACACAGAAGAAGCTTTGTATACCCACAGACACACACACACACACGAGTGTGTCCAGCAGAGACGCCTGTTTCATTTCACACATGCACGCAGCGGTGACAGGTGAACACGGACACAAACACACTTCTACGGTGCACCTTTTACATTATCCCTGTTGTAAAGCCACCAACACAACCCACACACTCAAATCACGATACAATCACACAACAGATTTACAACCTAACACAAATAATAGGAAGTACAGTGAAAAAAAAACATTCTCTCTGAGTTTCTCTCGGGAACGTGTGGGAATGTAAATAACACGGTGTGTGACCTCCTGGTGCAGGAGGATCATTGGTCGTTCCTCCCGAAAAGGGGAAGTGTTGCTCCGCCTCCTGGAAGCCCCGACGTCACAATCTCATAGACATGCAACGATATAGAAACACAATGGTATGAAAACCAGGGCTTTGAACCAATATTTTTTCCCAAGCAGTTTGTTCCAAACAGGAACAGAATTATAACGTTTACGGTTATGTGTTCCCTTAATAATTTGACGTTCCTGAACCGGTTAGAACAAAAAAATATTGTTCCCGGAAAGGTTGATTTCGTTCCATTCAGCTGTTTAATGCTATGTAATATATGTTGCGGTGAACCCACTGCCACTTGCTACAGAGGCCCGCTGGTAGCGCTCTACAGCCGAGTTCTCGTTGCGTGTCGGGGCGAACCCACAACAACGCGCTGCAGAGAGTCCCGCAAGGATTCATACTTCACTGCTGCATCGTAGATTTTATAAATACTCTTGTTTTATTTTTGAAGTTATCCCAAAGTGCACTCCTTTGAGGAACGAAATAAAACCGGTATTAACCGGTTCGTTCATTCATTCGTTTCTGTTCCCTGGAAAATGCTAAAAGTTTCCGGTTTTCGTTCCTTGAACCGGTTCAAAGCCCTGATGAAAACACAATATAGACACAGAATGATATACTTTTGTTATACATTTATTAAAGTGTCCTCTTGACTAGTATGAAATAAAATCCTAGTGGAAAAAAACAGGGGAATGTGCTGCCCAGTAGCTCAGTTGGTTAGTCAGTGCACTGGAAAGCACACATATGCCTTGATGGCGTGGTGAGTCGGTGGTTCGAATCCCGCCACAGACGTATTTCCAGCATGTCTACCCCCCATCTTCACCTGTTTACACTAACCCTTCGGGCTTTGCTGGAAAGTGGAGCCAAAACAAAGCGGTGTGCTCGTCTGATCCTGATCAACTGATTATGATCGGCCAAAAATCTGTGCGTTGGTAACCGACGGTATGGCTGGAAATACGGGGTTATCCTGCACAGCACCAGTTCACTCCCCTCTGTCAGGCGCTTCAGGTCTAGGAACAGCTCCTTTTTACTAGCTGTTTCACTGCTGAACGCATACAGGAGCACCAGCCACTTCACAGGTTGTGCTTCAATGTGAATGGTAGTGCATGGGCTGCCCAGACTCTTGGATAATACCGCTACGATCCTATTGGTACTCTACGATCTGTTTGTCTACGTCAGTGGTCCGCAAACTGTGGTACAACTACCACCAGTGGTACGTGATCACGCTCACGGTGGTACGCGGGGGTATTTTTTTGCATTATACATACATACATTTTCACATTTTAAGTCGCAAGTCAAGTGCACACAACACAGGGTCTTCCATGGGAGAGTGACATAAAACAAGTTAAAGTGCAACGTGTTTTTCCACTCGTGCACATCTTTCTTCAACTTGTGGCAAACAAATCAAACATTGTTGCGGAAATTAGGTCGAGGAAAAGAAACCGCCGTCTCACGCAACATCTTGGTGGTACTTGGACCACTAAAAAGTTCCTCAGGTGGTACTTGGGATGAAAAGTTTGAGGACCACTGGTCTACGTAGTTCTTGGCCTTGTTCAGACCAAACGGCATGTTATTCGTAAATCGACAATCCCGCCATGAACACGCATTTACAATTTGTTTGTGCCCGTTCACACAGCCCTAGTAAAGGGCCGTGTGTCTTTTTAAAAAAACAAGGACTGGGGAGAGTATACAAATGTTCTTTTTTCATGAACATAAAAAATATCAATGCTGATATCAGCATTGTTATCGGCTGATACCATAATGAGTAAGGAAAAAGTGGCATTTGTAAAACCTTAAAAACCTTTTCCAACACAAACACCAACTCCTGTTGAAGGTCACATTTTACAGACACCAGTAAAATATTTAGAGAGCTCCCTTAGATACACATTTTCATAGATGACTATAATCTTTATGGGAGCATGGAGCGGCTGGGAACGATGCTGATAATGCAATTATTTCATACATTTACATTTACTGTTTAATAGAACCTATATACAAAGACTCTAAAGCAGCCATTACACTGGATGTTAATTTAATTTAATCACTCTTTCCGCCAGCAAGTACAGTGAGCTATCTACCTCACACAAAAACCCAGATATATCAGGTTTGAAAGTTATAGTGGGCCTAAATGACTGAAAAAATATAGAATTAAAAAAACATAGAAAATAGAATACAAATATAGAATTATATCCACCCAACTCTCCATCCCAGTATCCAATTTAATCCTGTCACTAGCTCTCTCAATAAAGAATGAAAAATGGCACTTGCGTCCAAAAAAAAAATCCATGGTAAGATGCGATGGCAAGAAAGTGAAAGAAAAAGTAATGATTAATCAATTAATCAAGTGTTGAAATTAAAGATAATAATAAAGATAAAAATAATGCAACAACCACATTTTTTTTTTTTCAAATGTTTTTACCAGCCCATTTAGGCTGTTTTTTCCTAGCTTTATTTATTAGGGTAGCGGAAACAGGTGAAGATGGTGGGGGGGGCAGACATGCGGGAAAAATATGTCTGTGGCGAGATTCGAACCACCGACTTACCGCGCCATTGAGGCACATGTGTGCTTTCCAACGCTCTGCCCAATCAACTGAGCTACTGGGCAGCTCGCAACAACCACATTTTGACATCCAAATTTTCTTAAGATTTACTTGAGATACAAATGTGTAGCTATTACGTCAGGACCATCCAGTTTGTGTTGTAACTGGCTGGTGTGTGAGGTGGATCTTTTACTGTGTGTTCAAACCAAACGCGAATTGGGCTTCCAGAGCGAGTAGATTACATGTAAAGTAAACGGTTATGAGCTTTAGGAGCGAATTGGGCTTCTTGGGCGAAATGAGCAGCGCGAATTGGGCGTCAGGCGCTATGATTTTGCCTTTGCCGCGAGGTAGCGCACCGCTGCCGCCGCGCATGCCGCGCCACACATGCCGCATCATGTCATGTGACTTGAGCGGAGCACAGCGAACAGCAGATATGAGTTGCTGCTGACTGCGCTGGGGAAATTTCACCGACGGGGTACACGGTGGTGTTCGGGAATGGGAGACGCTTGCAAACGGAGGAAGTGCGGAGGAAGTGCGGCGGAACCCCCTCCCCCCCGCTTTAAATCCCCACTTCCCCCCGACAACAAATGTTTTTATTACCATTAAAAAGTGCACTACAAAACATGTATACGTTGCCGCCGGGTCTCCCTCTGTGCTGTGGCAGCGACTGCATAGGCGATGGAGAAGCTTTAAAAGTTGGGAGAGTTTGAAAGTGTGGGGAGGGGAATATGGAAGAAATTGATCGGGATCCCATGTGTTAGCACATAATGTTCGCCTGCCATGGTGTGTGTGTGTGTGTGTGTCTGCGCGTGCGGTCGCCCCCCTATTTTCGCCTCCCTTCCCGCTCCCCGGGAGGCGAAGGAACGGGCAGAGACCGCCCCGCACTCCGCGGACCTCTCCCTGCACCTCCCGCAGCACTCCGGGAGCTCCGAGGGGACGGGAGAGGGGGGTGATGTGTGGTGGTTGGTGGAGACCCGTGCCTTCACCACTCTGGGAGGAGATGCAGCATCCAGCGCTCCGTTCCCCTGTTTTGCCACTTAGCTCTGGAGCTATCTGATAGCAGCATTACATCGGACGCACCGACTCGGAAAGCAAATGGATAAAAATAAAATAATTGTTTTTATTAATATTAAAGATTAAACCACAAATTAGTTCCTTTAACGTTACGAGTCGGCACATCCTAGTTAATGCTTTTACTGAATTGGTCAAACGCGGTGACGTGCTTTGATAACTGCATTACCTCGGACACGCCGACTCGGAAAGTACATGTAACGCAGCATATCATTGTCCGGTCCTGGGGAGCGGGAGGATGACAATGAAGAGCCACCGCACAAACAGCGAGGCTAGCGGCCGGTGTGTTTGTGTGCTAACACATCATTGTTTTGTATTGTATATTGACTATTCATTCCACATATTCCCTCCTTTCACTGACAAGGTAAAGGCACTTGTTGCTGCGAGCCTACGAGCTGGAGAGTGGGGAATTTAAATGTTGCCGCTTTTGCCGCTTTCGCTCTTGCCGCTCAACACATGCCGCTATAAAAATAAAATGCTGCGGCGCGTTACAAGCTTCCAAAGCGAATTTTTCTGCCCATGACGCGTTTGGTTTGAACACACAGTAAGACAGACCAGATTTGTCACACCTCCACAATTTGATTGACACTTTTTAACAGGTATTTCGACCCTGGTTTTACCAGACCCAATGATCGTTCTGATGGCGTGCGATGCGTGGATGATGCGTTTGTTCTGGCCAGACTAGAGCTGCTCTAGGGGAGCCATCTCCCATAGCACAGGAAGGTTCTAGCGAAAGAGGTCCAAAACACTAAATTTGGACAATACGCTATTCAGTGGGGCTTAGCTCCCAAACATTGGAAACACAC
>OMKY01182417.1:0-10435 GCA_900302395.1 Bregmaceros cantori
AATGAACATGCCGTTGAGGACGTGGACTCTGGCGACTGAGGAAGAAGCCACATTTTTCCCTCTGCGCACTCGGACCATCCCATATTTTTTGTGTTCTTTGTGACAGAGACATCATTCATCCAATGTTCGTGACATCAGTTTATTTGTTTAGTAGTGATACATTTTGTGTATCAAAGGGAGGACTGTGAGGAAAACTGATGTCATCCTTTTGTCTAAGGGACAAAAGGTGGAGGTGTTGAGACATCCTGTCTCACCTTGTTCACGGGACAGACGACCTCTCACTGAGACGGCCTCATGAATGGCCTACTGTATCGTATTGTCTATGTGACCAAAAGGATGTCATTTGCATCTCTTTCAACTATCCCTATAAGAACAGCGGCCAGGCCCAAGTGTAATCACAGTTACTGTGGAACAAGGGGAATCCATGTCTCTCTGTCTCCCGAACTGTCCTTTGGTCAAATACCATTTTGACCAAAGCCATATTTCTGTTAAAACTTCTGTGAATCAATTGTAACTTGCCATGCTGAAATTAAACACTGTTCATTGTCAAGTCGTCCGATCTGAGTTGAGCTGTGTGTTCTGAACCTTTTGGAAAATATTACATTTAGTAGGATGTCAATATTTTTCCCACCACACTGGTCACAGACGACATTTAGTGGTCGGATTTTAAATTGGCATGTGTTTTGTCTGTTTTGTGTGCTCCGACCTCGGTCAAGTACCAGAATTGTCATAGGCAACAATAAGGCACCGGAAGTGAGTTTCACCCCGGTGGGACAAATTGCCAGCCCCCTGTATTTCGCGGGTAAACTTGCGTATAGCAGCTTTATCATACTTGTGAGTGTCGTCTGATAGGATGTGCCGCTGGCTTGTAGCCACCTTCCTATGTTAACCCCACATGTAATTTAAAAAATAGGGGGCTTTTCACTTTTTATTTGCTCCTCTTGCAAACCGACCTTGGGTTTCTTGAAAAGGTGCTACATAAATTAAGATGATGATGATGATGATGATGATATTATTATTATTATTATTATTATTTTTATTATTATTAAAAATGTATTCCTTCATTAGCATAATTCTAGCCAGCTGCTGCTAAATCCATTCGCTTGTGGTTGTTTCAACAGTGCCCATCATTGGTTGTTGTTATGTGTACGATTTAGGTGGGGGCGACATGTCTATAATTCGACACCCCTGTTTTCAGACATGACACGACCTCTAACGTCGGAATAACAGGGCCGATAAAATGTCGGAACAAGGGGGTTCACCCTTTTTCCGTCATTTTTCCTACAAGTAATCCGATCGAAAGCTAAGCAAACAACAGCATTCATAGATATATATGCTCTCCCAAACGCGTCTCTCCCTATACCGCTCGTGGTGGTGGTGCCTGTGTATGTGCACGCCAGATAGCGAACACAGCACCCCGCGCACATGCCTTTGCGCGCGTGAACTCCGGCTTGTTGGGAAGCTGCTGAGCTGTGAACACAGCATAGCGGCTAATGTGGCGAATCGGAGAGAGAGAAAGAAAGAGAGAGAGAGAAAGGGAGAGAGAGAGAAGGCCCAGAGGCAAGCAGCATGTTATTGGAAAGGTTGTGATTACAGTGGCGGGTCGGAATAAGTCTGACAGTCTTTTATACACAAGCGACTCCCTCTGCCACGCCGCCGGCCGTCCGTCCGCTATATTGAGTATTGACTATGTGTCACGGCAATAAAAGAGGGAAATGGTGATGGGAATTCCGGGCTCGTTTCAACGAGCTGAGTCATTCGGCGCGTCATTCATCTCCAAGCCCTGATGATATTGCGGGTGCCCATCGATCCATCCTGAATATAAAAAGGTATACTATGTAGGATTCCAGCAGACTGGAGTCTCAAGTCCCCACAATTCCCAGAATTCCTTGTGATTGTTGGAAGGGATGTTGATTAATGATAATGCTTTTTGTCCTGCACAAATAAAATAAAGAATTGTCTTTTTTCTACGACTATTATTTTGAAATGCTTTCATAATGGAAAATACGTAGCTGATTGAAATACTGATAGAATCTTTTGGAGGGAATAATTTAAATCAACAAATAATAATAAATATGCGGTTCTCTGTTTTTTCCCTGCCACTTCAAATAAACCATAGATGACAAGGGGATAGTTAGAAATATAATTTTCTATTATATTATATATTTTTTTTAATGACACATATTTGTCACCTGTATTTTAATGTTACCTCAATCATTTATTTATATATATATAACGTTTTGTTTTTTTTTAGTTTTGGGCGCAAGCAACATTTTTCATCCTTTATTCAGAGAGATAGTGATAGGATAAAATCGGAAACTGGGATGAAGAGTCGGGGGGGGAGACATTGCAGAAAAGTGGGTATGCGAACCCGCGACGCTGCTCGGCCTGAGGGATAGGCACTCTCTAACTACCCTGCCACCTTATGACTATGCCTCTGGACACATCTGCTCTATTGTATTTGTCTGTATGCACCGCGGTAAGCGGCTATCTATCAGTAAGGTTGGTGATGAAGTATGATTATGTTACATATCGGCTACCAAAGTTTAATCAATTGTTCCGAGTGTCATTACAAACAATTGTATAAAATTTCATCCAGATCCGTGCACAACTTTTTCAGTTATCTCGGGGACAGACAAACCAAACAATGGCGACCAAAAACATAACCTGCTTCGCCGCGCGGGTATTTAAAATGGGTGAAAAAACATCAAGCTTAACTTGACTTTAAAATGCGCGCCCCCAAGCATTATATATTTTTAATCACTGTGCATTGTGCTTTTTCTTAGATTTTAAACATCTTCTCAGTCACCCCAGCCACTAGATACCTTTATTCTCCGTGGATCGTTCATGCTGCATTGGGTTCCATGAAAAAACATGATACAGATACAACAATGCACCTCAATAAATGCAAATTTCTAAATAAATATACAAATGAAAAACAAAAATTGTTATTGTTACGTGCCGCTATTATGGATACACGTTTTAGTTGTTGTTGTTGTTGAAATGATTCTGACTTATGACTATGCCTCTGGACACATCTGCTCTATTGTATCTGTCTGTATGTGTTTGACTCAAAACAAACAAACAAATTCCAAGCTATGCAGCTGTCTTGTTGGCGTTAGCAGGCTGCTTAAAGCAAAACACACTGACATATCTTCTCCTCTGATATATGTTGAGTCGATACGTACGTAGTTTGCCTCTGTGCATGCACTCATTCATAGCTTAGCCCCATGGTTACCTGACTGCATTCCGAAGCCTTTGCCTTCCGAAATTAATTTTGGCGTATCATTTGCGGTGATGTAAAGTGCGAATCCAAAAAAAACTACCCACATATTTTGTTAGGGGCCTAGTGTCAATGAATGGCTTGGTTTTCAAGCTTTTTTTCATATATGGGGCGAAGATTATTTTTATTTTACATTTGTCTTGGACATACACATACCTGACATTTAACATGCAAAGTATGACGGCACAAAAAAAATGGCCCCACAAATCATAAAAGAAGCATGCTTCTATAATATTGCAGGGGTTTGTTGATGCGTCTCAGGGATATCCCTTTAGCGGTCGGCGGCGACTGCATACTTCTAGATGTTTTATGTAGGACGTCTGTGGAAGTCAGCGGTGCTGAAAGAGTTAATCACAACAGTAATTTTAGTGCTAGCAGTTTGTGTGGCAACTCAGTTTGTGTATCAACGTAAGTCCTCGTAGAGTAGTGCAATTGCTATTGACGGCACCGGTGAACATGCTCAGCAGAAGCCAACTACACTACCCAGCGTCCCCAGCGACCCAGAAGTCAGGTCACGTGACCGCGGTAAGCGGCTATCTATCTATCGGTAAGTTGGTGATTAAGCATGATTATTTTACTTATCGGCTACCAAAATACACCAAAGTTTAATCAATTGTTCATTAATTGAGTGTCATTTCCAATAACTATACAAAATTTCATCCAGATCCGTGCACAACTTTTTCAGTTATCTTGGGGACAGAAAAACCAACGGCGACCAAAAACATAACCTGCTTTGTGGCGTGGGTAATTAAAATGGGTGAAAAACATTGAGCTTAACTTAACTTTAAAATGTTCATAGTTTGATGAAAACAACGGTTTTCGTGTAGTTTTTTGTTCATGCTTACCTTGTGTCATAAATTAAACACACACCCATATCTCGGGGGATATCCAATTATTGTTCTATTCTATGATGTCCCATTATGTTTTATTGTATTAAATCAGATTATATCACATGTCTGTTGGTTTGCCAAGGCACCTTTGGCCAAAATGTTCTCCATCTGCTAACGCTGGCACATATACAGCGGGAATTTGAAACGGTTCCCTTTTTCTAAATAACAAATACATTGAATTAGATGACATGAAAGCACTCGCTCTCTCGCGCTCGCAAATAGCGACTTTGATATATGGTGTATACCCAGTACTAGTCCATTTAAGGTTATTATACTTGAGATGAAGCCACACAATTTTGGTCTCCTAAGTCACCCCAACTGTTAAATATCTTCATTCTCTCTGGGTTTCTCATATTTTAAAACAGGCTTCACCTCAACCTTTGCATCTTTTAAGTCCCTTCAACAATTAATATATTTCTGTCAGAACAATTTTAGTCAAGAAACACAAAAGAAGATTAAGAAGCAACTCTATTGAAATTAGAATTATCTTGGTGGTATGGCTCTGTTCGGAGGAACTCCCATATTTCCATGAGTACCATGGAAAAGCACTAGTTCAGGAATTTTCACCCTAGCACGCAGGGTGAGAAGGTGGCAGTAGTTTAGGGGATTCTCACCCCAGCATACAGGGTGAGATAGATAATCCCAAATGAACAGAGCCAAGCGACGTGACAAGAGAATATGCCACAGCATACACAACACTTTTTCCATCTTGCTGAGGTGGCGCAGGGGAAGGTGGTGGGTAGCAAAACAAAGCAGTACATGGTTTAGGAGTGGGTAGAATTTATAGAGCGTGCCGAAGCTGTCTCGCCAATCGCTAGGGGAGAGTTAATCAGCTGAGGGGATGCACCTGGATCAATTAGGAATGAATGAAGGGGAGGGCAGCAAGCTCCCTTACTATCATGATCTTCCAGAAATGACATTAGTGCTTTAAATTTGTTCTCTGTGGCCTGTTCATGGTGCATTATTTGACTCCATGACACTTGATAAAATGTATGCAAAAAAAGGCATTATGCTCTCAAACCACCAGCATGTACAGCAGATACTGTGGTGCAGAGAGTAAGTAACGAAGTACAAATACTTAAGTGCTGTACTTAAGTAGTTTTTTCATGTATCTGTACTTTTAGAATTACTTTTTTTCTCTGCTGATTTTTTTTACTTGTACTTAGTAGATTTTTAACAGAAATACCTGTACTTCTACTCTGTACTTTTCCCCAAACAGGCTTGTTACTTTTTTTGCGCACCGATGGCGGTAGGGATATGTATAGTGTGAATGAGCCACTAGGGGGCGGTAATGCCAAAGATTACAGAATGACAAGAATGCACATGGGCCTGTATTGTGGGAGACAGCCATTCAGTGTCGTCGCAGTACATTGGTTTGTCCCCAAGATAACAGACCCTGCCTGTTTGACCTGTCCATCCTCATATATTTTGAGTTTCAATAAACCTCTATTGAAACCCGTTCAACCACGTGCTTCCTCCATTTCCGACCTCACCAAGGTTACTGGATATTAGTGGTGCACCGATCTGATCCTCAGATCGGTGATCAAGGTGATCAATCCAAGGATCGGGACTCGTGATTTTGTCCAGGTCACGATCGGTAAATAAGTCGGGGAGCATGCCAAATGATTGTTGATTTCTTTGACTATTACTGAAATTGACAATTGTGCCAAATAGGTTGGGTACTACTGGATATCGCCTTTAAATGTTCGTAACTGTTACCGTTTTTACTTTGAGAAATCCTGTCATGACTAGCTTACACACGCGTCAATTTCAAGAGTGTTTGAGTCGACTCCTTTGCTGGCGGCACATCACAGAGCGAGGGAGAGAGCGCCCTTTGCCACGCGCGGTGCAACGTCAGGGCTATGTGCAGAGCCGAGCTTCAATGTCAATAACAGTGCCGCTTTGCTAATTGACCGGCCGTAGGGGGAGTTAGTGCGGGAGCGCTGGTTGTTGTTCGTTCTGCACGCGCACGGGGAGTCGGGGGGTTGTTATTAGCCCGCTTAATACGTGCGTGACATCAAATATAGATGTGGATATTGTTACGGGTATTATTCTGAGGTCATCCGGAGACTTGAACTGAAGGGAGGGACGACGGAGTGAGTGTGGGGTGGGGGGGGATTGCCTAACAAATACATGTATGTGATTCATGAGAGACTGAATAATGTTGATAAGTAAATAATAACTAATATGCGATTTTAAGACTGACATTTTTCATCACTTGTTGCCATTTTTAGTATTATTAGGTTATTTTCTGTCATGTAGTTTAAAAGTCCTGCCTTGCGCGATACCACACTGTATTACCTAACAGCACTAAGAACGTCCCAAAAATTAAAGGTTAATGATTAAGCGACAATGAAATAGGGCTGTTGCACCAGCGACCATATTGGTACCAGCGTGCGTTTATCTTTTCTAAATATTTCTCTCTGGCCTCCTTTTCTAGCGTGTCCCGGTATATCATACCATATCCTTTCTCAGATTTTAACATTTTTTTGTTATTTATATTTCACACATTTGAACAGCTCTTTCTCGAACCGTGTCTCTGTACGCTCGGGGCACGTGGTGAGAGTGTAAATAAAGCGCATGCTGGTAGTAAAATGGCCGCCGCCCACCCGTGACGTGACATGCGACAGCCTGATTAGTAGGGCTGCAACTATTAGTCGATTAATCGGTGACTAATCGATTATAAAATTAATCGACAACCAATCTAATAACCGATAATCAGCAAAGAAATGAATCTCCATGATTGTCGGCAGTTATGTGCTGATATTCAGCTATTTATCCACACAATTTCATATTAATTCATAATTTACCAAAAATATTAAACATTAAATTGGCATAATTGACTTTAAAAAAGCGTGAATGTGAAGAAATCCATTAAAATATTACAGTTTAAATTAAATGTAATGAGTTAGTGTCAGAGGAAGTAAGTTAATCTTTGTATATATGTTGGTTAAAAATAACCAAATATGACTGGATTTCAAGTCGACAATATTACGTTTTCGTAATTGTTGCGCGCTGTCTGAATTTGGGGTATTGTTAGAGGAAAAAGCATGCTTGATTAATCGCTTCCCTAATTGGCAACTAATCGACTATTTAAATAATGGTTAGTTGTGGCCCTACTGATTAGTGATATACGCATCGAATAATGCATTGACTGAATTTTGATGTCAGCCTTTGGGACAATAACTTTTCCTGTTGGTGAGTAGTGTGTGCAAGCCATGTTGTTTAGCTGGGGGCTGTCGACGTATTGACAAGGTAGGGTGTAGGTTAGCACAGCCACACTGGCTCAGATACAACGCACAATAAATCAAGTGGCCAGGCTACAATCGATGGGGACTTCATTTGATAAGTCTACCTCTCTCCTATCTCCGAGCTCTGTGCTATCTCTCTCTCTCTGTCACTTCTCTCGCTCCCTGTCACCTCTCTCTATTTCTGTGTCACCTCTCTCTCTCCCTCACACCCCTCTCTCTCTCTCACTACTGTTGCTTAGCACTTTCAGCGCCGCAGACTTCCACAGATTTTTCTCGTATTCACATTAGAAGCTGTTATGTTGAGATGCCACTTGTGTAGAATATTTGGTGCACTTTCAAACCAACGCCGACAAGTCGACGGTACGGATTCAATCGGCCAATCAGCGCAAACGTGGGGGGAGCTACGCAAAACGTGGGCGGAGTTAGTACGGGCTATGCGAGACGTGGGCAGAGGTTGGTTGTCACGCCTCCACGCTGCTTGTCCCACCTACTGTGCTGTGACTGGATAACACAATTTGATTGACACTGGGTTTTTTTGCGTTTTCCGACCTTGGTTTTACCAGACCCAATGCGTGGACAATGCGTTGGTTCTGGCTCACCAGGCTAACTCATTCATATCTGATTTTGTCTCTCTAACGGTCTCTACTTTTGCTAACGCTCTCTTCTTTTCATTCTATGCATCTATTTCTCTCTTTCTCGCAGCTCACTTTCGCTCATTCTCTGTCATCCGTTTCTCGTCTCCCCCTCTTCTTGCTCTCTCCCTCCATCTCTCTTTCGCTCTACAGCACAACTCTATAAATGGTACGGCACACAGTTAGAATCGACCAGGGGGGTTGATGTGATGAGTCCATTATTAACTATTACTCTACACAATCTGGCTCTATTTGTTTTTCTCGCCCATATCTCTTCATTGCTTCCCTTTAAACGTGTTTGTCTGGAATGGGGGGAAAAGAGGAGATGATAAAACATTAAACAGGGCATGTGTGTGTGTTTAGGCAGGATCTCCATGGAGTTATATTGTTGTGGACAGCACAATCCACCCACAAGACCAACGCAACCGACAGCTCGCTGCCCATGAAGATTAACGACGCTTTCTTTCCCGTCTCTCTCTCTCTATCTCTCCCTCTCTTTCACACTCACCACTACTCTACCTATCCCGTCTTCCCCTGGCCCTGGCGGGCCAGAACTGTCCACACATCACACATCGCTAGCCGCTTCCATTGGTTCTGGTAACACCAGGGTCGGAAAATGTTAAAATAAAAATGTATCAATCAAATCGTGCTATCCAGTCACAGCGCAGTAGGTGAGACAAGCGGCGTGGAGGCGTGACAACCAAACTCCACCCACGTCTTGCCTAGCCCGTACAAACTCCTCCCACGTCCGTGCTGATTGGTCGATTGATTTCGTACCGACGGAGACACTGATTTTCCCAGACCCAGTGCAAGCGTCTAGCGATGTGCGATGCATGGACAATGCGTTGGTTCTGGCTCACTTCTGATAGGCCTGGGTGGAGGTATCGTAGCTGCTGGAGCAGCAGCAGCCTCCGCGCTCGGTTGGCGTTTGATAGATTTGATTGATTAGTGTGCGAAAAAATGGGCGCATCGCATTCCTTGGGGCGCGCGGTGGCCGAGTGGGTGGGGAGCGCTGCGCCCCCCCCCCCCAAAAAAAAAAGATCCATTCCTTTTAAACCCTAGCCTCTAACACTAACCCCTAACCTTAACCCTAACCTCCTACAACATACCACTAAACTAACCATAATCTCTAACCTTAACCCTAAGTTCATGCACCTAAATTCAATTTAACCCTAACAGCCCTGCTGCCATCCATCCATTCATCACAACACAATGAGCACAACATTGAAACTCGGTCAGCACAGCCGAGGAGGACAGTGTAGTCAGGAGAGTAGGAGACGTGTTACCGCGAGATATATTCAACACCACAACACAACAACGGGAGGATGTGTGATGGAGAGTGGTGAGTAGGAGGCGACGTCCACTCTGGGGAGTGGCGTCCGTGCACCGCTCTGCATGCCCCCGGCATGCATCGGACAGTGACGCGCAGTTGAGCACTAGAGTAGGTCAAATCCCTTTAACTCATGTTGTAGTAAATTGAAGTTGTACTAAATCAAATGTACATACTACGTTTACCTTTGGATATATATATATATATATATATATATTTTTTTTTTTTTTTTAGTTCTTCAATCGCAAACCACCCGCATTTAATTAAAATAATGTTTTTTTGGCGTGTTATCAGCCCGATCTGCGGTTATCTGCGGTTATCCGCGGGTGTAGCCGCAATCCGCACATCTCTAACGTGCAGGCCTTTGTTTACAAATATGTCTCAGCAGTCAGCAAAAAAACAGTCTGAACACAACCACGACAAATCAGTTTAATTTAGCCCCGAAACTAATCTGGGCTAAGCCCGGGACCAAACCACAGTAAATTTGCTATTCACGTTTGAATACACCCTTAGTTTACGACAAGCGACCATGTAGGCCAAAGTCTCTCTCTCTCTCTCTCTCTCTCTCTCTCTCTCTCTCTCTCTCCTCTCTCTCTCTCTCTCTCCTTCTCTCTCACTCGCTCTCTCTCTCCTGTACTGCCATTTAATAGCTCAGTCTACTGACCACTCTCTCTCTCTATCTCTCCCTCTACCACCCCGAAATCACTCTCTCTGTCTCTCCCTGTCCCCTACTGACCTCTCTCTTTCTCTCCCTCACCCTCTGATCTGCCCTATCTCTTTCTCTCTGTGTTCCTCCCTCTCTCTACACTGCCCCCAAACGTCTATCACTGTCTCCCTCTCTTTCTGTTGCCATCTCTCTCTCTCTCTCTCTCTCTCTCTCTCTCTCTCTTGCTCTCTCTCTCTCTCCTTCTCTCTCTGACTCGTTCTCTCTTTCCTGTACTGCCATTTAATAGCTCAGTCTTTCCCTCTCCTCCTACTGACCACTCTCTCTCTATCTCTCCCTCTCTCTCTACCACCGTGAAATCACTCTCTCCGTCTCTCCCTGTCCC
>OMKY01182423.1:4104-14863 GCA_900302395.1 Bregmaceros cantori
GGGGGAGGGGGGGGTCGCATAGTTTTTCATTCTTTATTGAGAGAGATAGTGATAGGATTAGCTTTGGAACTGGGACGAGAGTCGGTGGCAGAAAAGCTGAGAACTGCGGCACACGCGACCTATGGAGGAGCGCTCTATAACCACTCTGCCACCGCACCCCCCTATTTAGTTCATTTTAAATGTGTCTCGCAATGCATTATGGGTTATTGCTTGGACTAGGGTACATCGATGCCCACTACTTTTCGTGGTGCATTGTGGGATACTTTCAGTGCACTATCTAGGACACATGGAGAATAATCGATAATCGGCAAAGAATTGAATTGTACTGATGTTTCCCCCATTGATCATACAAATTTGATATATATTTATATTTTCCAAAAATATTAAACATTAAATGAACATAAATAATAAGAAAATACATGAAATATGAAGAAAACCATGAAAATATCACGGTATTAATAACATGTAATGAGTGTGGGGAGCGATTTCGGACACAGCCATTGTATTTTCTCTTTCAGGCCATAATGTGCGTCTGCCCCAACATTGTCTTGTGTTCTGATGTTGTGAATCCCAGAGCTGTACTTCAGCTGGAGCAGCAGTGTGTTGCCCAGCGAGCCGAGCAGGGCTCCATCGAAGACCAACGCGTGAGTTTGGAACGACACGCACACCACGGACAGATGGAAGTGGAGGGTCTCTGCTCTCTGAGGCGCTCTGTCCTTCAGTCTCGGAAGCTTCTGGTGAGGTCATACTTTCATCAGCATTACTTCCAACCAGGGCTTTGAACCAGGGCTCCGAACCGGTTCAAGGAACAAAAACGTTAAATATAGACCTGCCTGAACCGTTCGGAACAGAACGTTTTACAAATAATTTCGTTTTCAAGCCCTGTTTTGAACCAACATTTAACATTTTTAGGTTGATTGACGCATGAAGCAACGTCTCTCTTGTCCTTGCAGGAGGCTCGTCAGCGCCAGATCAGGAGCATCATCAGAGGAAACGTCACAACCAGGAGACGACTGGTACAGCAACACAGAGAGGTATAAATGTTTAGTATTATGTTGAACTTAGTTTTTACTTCACGGTGCCATCCCTCTGGAGGGGTTGACGGGAGATGATGCACCACAGCTCTCGGTCCTCTGCCTTCCTGCTACACTGAGCCAAATTCCAGGCAGTCCATCTCCTGATGTTGTCTGTCCATAGTCCATACAACCCCGGGGTCGCCCCTTTCCTCCTTTCCCCTCCAGCTTGCCTTCAAGAATGTACTTCAAGATGCTGCTGTGCCTTTTAACATGGCCGTAAAATGACGTCTTTCTTGCTTTGATGACATCCAGCAGTTGTCTTTTTATACCAAGCGAACTGAGGATGGCTGTGTTTGTTGTCTTCATGGTCCAGCTTATTTTCCAGCTTATTTTGCTTATCCGTCGAAGAAACCACATTTCACTTGCCTCCAGTCTGTCTTGCATGGCTCTGCCTATGGTCCAGGGCTCACAACCATATGTTAGAACTGAATAAACATAACACTTGAGCATTCTGAGTTTGAGTTTGGTAGATAACTGACTGGACTCAAATCATTTGTGCATTTGCTCATATCTTGTTTTTGCTATTGCATTATGTTTAAACAATATGTATATTAACATTTTTAGTTATTTTTTTACAGACCAAACTAATAATAATGGGGCCGAGCCAGTTGTGCAGCAGCTAAAGGCACCGCGGCAAGGCAACCCCATACAGTCTTGTTCGTTGGTTTAGATCGCAGCATGCACAACGCCGTGCGATTGCTTCTCCTAACGGTCATACACAGCACCTCCGCTCATCCTCGCCCCCTCATCCCCCTTTCACACCAACACTGTCAATAAAATGATAAAATGGTGCTTGCGACAGGGGAAGGGGGGGGGGGGGAGGAAATAATTACTTAGCTTGTGGTGTAAGATACATTGTACAAAATACAACATGTATGCAGTGATGTTTACATCAGACTGCATGAGCTGATGTTAATAGTTCTTGTAGATTGGTGTTGTGGGGGGCAAACTAAACCCAAACTAAAATAATAAATACTTCTAAAAGTACTACTTACTTGGAAAACTTACTCGAGTACAGTAAGGAAGTATTGGTCCTTGGTAGCTGGCCATCTCACGTTCACTAACTTCACATACTTCTAAAAGTACTACTTACTTGGAAAACTTACTCGAGTACAGTAAGGAAGTATTGGTCCTTGGTAGCTGGCCATCTCGCGTTCACTAACTTCACATACTTCTAAAAGTACTACTTACTTGGAAAACTTACTCGAGTACAGTAAGGAAGTATTGGTCCTTGGTAGCTGGCCATCTCGCGTTCACTAACTTCACTTCTCGTCTGTGCAGCTGGGCCAGTTCATAGAGGATCTGCCGCCACTGTTTGCTGCCCTGCTGCTATCCGCTGGCAAGTTGAGGAACTCCATTACCCAGGAGGCCAAGCTGTTCCGAGGGGTCGCCCTGTCTGCCCTGGACCAGAGGATGCTGGAGGGGTCAGTCGCGTTTCACGTCGAAGCACAATCTGATTTTGATGTGGGGGGCGGGCGGGGGAGGAATGTGGTTGGAGACGCTGAACATAAGGACGGCCCCCATTCATAGTATGATCACGGATATAGTAATCAACCACTTATATTAATCAAAAGCAGGGCTCCGAACCGGTTCAAGGAACGAAAGCGAAAACCGGAAACGAACAGAAATTTATGGAATTTTACGAGGAGCGGAAACGGAAACGAAAAAAGATGTATTCAAATGTTCCGGAACGGAAACGGAACATTATAAAATCCACAAAACTGGTTAAAAACGTTTTTTCTGTTCTCTATATATTTGAACATTTCCTATGTCTGGGAGACTATTTCCAGTTGTGCATCCATCCAACTTTCACTGTCAGTCATCGAGCCTCATGCATCTGGGGCTCCATCTTGTGGACAGACGTGGAACGTTTCAAAAATAATTCCGTTTTCAAGCCCTGATCAAAAGGCTCGGGACAGTAATCAAGAGATCAAGATTTATAGTGATCATTTTTTGCCAATGTTCATTTTTTAATGAATAAATAACATTTTAAAAAATACATGTAGGGCTGCAGGCCACATTAAACAATACATATGGCATTTAGATTTTATTCTGCATTTTACAAAATTAACAAAAAAGTGTAAATTGGGTTTTGGTAATCAACCGCTTCTAGTGATCAAATTGGGTCGGTACAAGCCATTCAGGTTCGAATCCCCTGTCCGGCATTTCTGCAATGTCTCCCCCCGACTCTTCATCACGGTTTCCGATTAATCCTGTCGCTATCTCTCTCAATAAATAAAATAAATAATAAATAATAATAATAATAATAAAATCCTCTGAACAAATGAATACAATGTTGAATTCCAAATTGATTATTCGTGCTGGTCTAGTTTTTAAGTATTAACAGATTTTAATTGGCCTTGCTTCTTAATATTTGCACACACTGTCTGTGCCAAAATCAACAGCTGATCAAATGTCGGCTGTGACCTGGCTCCACCCTGACTGCTGCCTCTATTTACACTGTTGTTACATCTTTACTATATTTATCTCTGAGCTGGGACTTGCCTGTATAAAGTCATCGTAGTGGAGCGAAGTGGCTGAATTTGTCGCACAAAACGCATACCGGTTCAAACCGCGATCTCTACAGCACGCTCTGTGACCAATTACCCATTATCCACTGTGCTTCGTTCACAGTTTTACATAAATGTTGATGCAATACAATCACTACTCACATTATTGAATCATGCGTGTATGGACCATAGTTCCGCACTAGAATGTTTGGGTGTGGAATAGCACAGTGCAAATGACGCGGTAGGTGTGTGCTGTCCCATTAAATAGATGAGCTAAGTTTAAAACTAAATCACAGCAACCGGAAGACATATTCACCGGAACTACCCGCCAAACCCGTCTACACGAGCTACGTGCTAAAATCTGGGGGCTGACATTGTTGTGTTACAATATAGACACATTGTTGTCTATATTGCAGCCTGTGTAAAGTCATCGTAGTGTAACAAAATGGCTGAATTTGTCACACAAAACGCACACCATTTCAAAGTCCGCTTACCACAGCTTGCCGAACCGGTTCAAGGAACGAAAACCGGAATCGAACAGAATTTTGCAGAATTTTACGAAGAGCGGAAACGGAAAAGCAAAAATATTCAACTGTTCCGGAAGAGAAACGGAACATTATGAAATCCACAAAACCGGTTAAAAACATTTTTTTCCCCGTTCTCTATATATTTGAACATATCCTATGTTTGGGAGACCATTTCCGTCCACTTTTACTGTCAGCCATCAAGCCCTATGCATCTGGGGCTCCATCTTGTGGACAGAGGAGGAAGTGAATGGAATGGCGTTTTAAACCCTGTTTTCACATTAATACAGTTGCACTGAAGTCCGGCAAATATATTCTGTATAAACTATATCTAAACTTAACATTGCACAATATAATGAACTATAAGAACGAACAGAATTTTTGCGCTCCGAACCGTTTCAGAACCGATATTTTGGTGGCGGAATGGTTCCGAGAACGAAAACGTTAAACATAGGCCTGCCTGAACCGTTCGAAATTGAACGTTTAAAAAATGATTTCGTTTGGGCACTAATATGGATGGTTCCCTACAATATATCTGGGATTTACGTTTGGGGATAATACTTCAAAATAAAATGCTGATTCCTATCTCGGCAATCTTTATTTCAGATTTCAAATGTTCTCATAATGGTTTCCAATGACAGTCTTTAGTTCCCGAGATCAACGCTTCAATCAGTTTGAATGGTGATTGTACCAGGGCTTGAAAACCAAATTATTTTTCAAACGTTCCGTTCTGAACGGTTCAGGCAGGCCTATCTTTAACATTTTCGTTCTCGAAGCTGTTTCGAACCGGTTCAGGACCGATATTTTGGTGGCGGAACGCAAACATTTTGTTCGTTCTTAAAGTTCCTAATTTTGTGAAATATTTTCAATTTCAACCTTCAGAGCAAACGTATTAATATGAAAACCGTGTTTAAAACGTCATTACATGCGCTTCCTCGTCTGTCCACAAGATGGAGCCCCAGATGCATGGGGCTTGATGACTAACGGTAAAAGTGGACAGAAATAGTCTCCCAGACAAAGGATATGTTAAAATATATAGAGAACGAAAAATAAACGTTTTTAACCGGTTTTGTGGACGTTATAATGTTTCGTTTCTGTCCCGGAACAGTTGAAGAAATCTTTTTTCCTTTCAGTTTCCGCTCCTTGTGAAATTCAGTAAATTTCCGTTCGTTTTCGGTTTTCGTTTTCGTTCTTTGAACCGGTTTGGAGCTCTGGATTATCCCAAACGAGGGCTTTGTTGAGAGCGTGTGTTCAACGATGTTTGTGTCATCAGAGGGCGGAGGATCCCCGCGTCGGACCTGTCCATCTATCGCCTGCAGTGCCCGTCCTTCCTCGGCTTGTGCCAGAGTCTGACATTTCCCCCCTACAGGGTGAGTAAAAACAACGATTCAAGTCCTTCAACCAGGGCTTGAAAACGAAATTATTTTTAAAACGGTCCGTTCTGAACGGTTCGGGCAGGTCTACATTTAACGTTTCTCGGAATCGTTCCACTGCCATAATATTGGTCCTGGACCGGTTCGGAACACAAACATTTCGTTCGTTCTTAAAGCTCCTTATATTGTGCAATGTTACGTTTAGATATCGTCGTTTTACAAAAATATTTTTGGTGGACTTTCAAACTTCATTGCAACTGTTTTAAAACGGTGTTTATAACGCCATTACATTCACTTCCTCGCCTGTCCACAGTGGACGAAAATAGTCTCCCAGACATAGGATATGTTAAAATATATAAAGAACAGAAAAAAAATCTTTTCTTTTTCAGATCACCGATCTGAGGATCGGATCGGTACACCTCTAGTTACCAGTTGCATAATGTCGTTCATCATCCTTGTTAACCTCCTCGCCACCCTCCCAGGCACCTGAAGAGCTGTGCTCCATGGCCCGTTCTCAGAACGTGGAGCTGCGTATCCTCCAACAGCTGCTGCACCTGTACGAAGCCTGTCGGCAGCAGATCGAACACCGGATGGAAGTCTCCCATCTAACCGATGGAAAGGGTATGTGCTGGTGGGTGTTGGGGTCGCACACATTTTAAATAAATTATTCTGTGGAAAGTTGGTTTTACTTTTTTTTTGTATTCATTGTACAGTAGGGCACGGATGATATTATCGGCCATTTTTAGGTGTTTGATATGTATCGGTTATCGGCAGGGCTCCGAACCAGTTCGACGAAAGAAAAACAAAAACGAACAGAATTTTACGAGGAATTTAAAAAAAATATTTTTTCAACTGTTCCGGAACAGAAACAGAACATTATGAAATCCACAGAACCGGTTAAAAACGTTTTTTTTTCCTGTTCTCCATATATTTTTACATAGCCTATGTCTGGGAGACCATTTCCGGTTGCATCCATTCAACTTTCACTATCAGTCGTCAAGCCCCATGCATCTGGGGCTTCTTGTGGCCGGAAGAGGAAGCGAATGTAATGACTCTCCTTCGTACATTAGTTGGTTAAAAAGTGCCTAATTTGACCAGATTTCAAGTTACTTTCTCGTAATTGTCGCTCCCTGTGAGAATTTGGGGTATTTTTAAAACGGGAAAATTATCCAAACGATTAATAATCGGCAATTAATCGACTATTAAAATAATCGTTAGTTGCAGCCCTACGTTCTACACACCATTTGTTACTCACCTGTTGTGTTTCCTCCCACAGCGCTGCTGGCTAAAGTCCGAGAGGCGGACCAGAAGATTGCTGAGACCATGCTGCCAAGACTGCACGCACTCTCCAAGCGGAACATGGAGGGCATCGCTCTGTGTGACCAGATCCAACTGGAGATCACTCACTGGTGAGAACCACTCCAGTTACCCATTCAATCATTAGCACTGCAGATAGTTTCCCATAGAACTGGTAAATATCCCCCAAACACGGAAGCATGCGGCTGTAGAGGTATGTGTGTTAAGGAAGGACACAGCCTCTATCATAAAACTTCTTTATTCAAAGAGAGTCAAAACAGAATGAGAATGGAACACTGAATGCCCTCGTGTCTGGTAGACAGCAGAGGGGAGTGTCGATGACATCACAATGAGACACCAAGACGGTAACACCAGTCCCAAATATGGGCATGAATGTGCTGGTCATAGAATGTCACAGTATCCACGTGGGTATGAAATTTCCCCAAGAAATGTGAACCGCTACACGGCGATGTTATGGCTCTGCATGTGCTGCAATCTTTTGTGTTAACGTGATTTGAATAGATGGATTTATCCCACATGCGGTGTGTTAATGATCTAGGGTAGGCTCGTGAACTGATGTGATTTTGGTGGCCAACAGCCCAACACTGAAAAACTTGTTTGTTTTTTCCAGCCCATTCAGGCTGTTTTTTTCCAAGCTTTATTCATTAGGGTTAGCGAAAACAGGTGAAGATAGGGGGGCAGACATGCGGGAAATACGTCAGTGGTTTGATTCGAACCACCGACTCACGGCGCCATTGAGGCATATGTGTGCTTTCCAGCGCTCTGCCTAACCGACTGAGCTACTGGGCAGCACTGGTCCGTAACTTCTGACTGGGTGGATGGATTTGCCCAAAATTTCTTTAGCTTTGTTTTCACAACAGTTGTTTGGTTTTAAGACAAAGCATATACATTTAATTTTCATATAAAGCAGAGAATATTTCGAGATTGAAGACTTTTTCCTTTGTGTGATAACAAAATCGTCTATGCTAACACTCTGGGAACCACCCTGTACAAGGCACAATTCGGATCCTTTGAAGGAAACTGTTGAATCCTACAGAAAGCATGGCCTTACTGGATCCTCTGCTGTATCTATCACGTTTCAGGGATATCCCTTTATCATTCAGCAGTGACTGCAGTTTTGATTAATCTGTCAATTAATCGGTCATTTATACTGACAGACGATTAATCTGTAAATTTCTCCTGTAAAATCGAAACGATTATTAACCCAAAACGTACTTAATAGTCCAAACTTTTTGATGTCTCACTATCTCCACTAACATTCTTGAATGTTTTCTTCCCATCGTTTCTGTCTTCCTCTCCTCCTTCCAGAGATGTGACCAAGTCCCTCTTTCAAGTCTCAAGTCTTAAGTCCTTCTTGGGCAAGTCAAGTCCCAAGTCAACTCCAAGTCAAGTCATCATTAACTTGCTGTCATTTTAGCTCCAGAATCTGATTTTAATAAAGTCAAAAGCAAGCAATAGTTTGGCTTTTATAATAGCATTGTTTGATTTTTTTTTTTTTTTGCTGCTTTATTAAAATCAGATTCTGGAGCTAGAATTACAGCATGTTAATGATGACTTGATTTGGAGTTGACTTGGGACTTGACTTGACTTGCCCAAGAAGACTTGGGACTTGAAAGGGGGACTTGGTCACATCTCTGCCTCCTTCCACATCGCACTGTGCTTTGAAGGATTGTTTTTGAGAGTCCTTGGTATCTCGTGAGATGTCCGTACCATTTTAGTTTTCGTTTTTTAACTGTGGTCAGTAGATCTTCATACGATCATATGGATTGTTTTTTTTTCTGGCTTTTCACTTTGAAGTCCTCTCTATATGACATTCCATACGTTTTGCTTAAGTCGTGCAAAATTGCCATGCAATGATACAAATGTTCATGACCTTGGTCTTCTAGGTGGGAGCAGCCAGCCAAGAATGTCCTCCCCCAACTCAAAAAGTCTGGTTTGACCCTACAGCAGTGGCTTCACAAGTGGAAAGTGGCCACCATGAAACTGGTGTGAACGTCTCCGTTTGGAACCCACCGGAAATCACGCTTTGGCGCGTTGCGCTACCATCTCTGCATGATTAATTTTAATTCTCAATATTGCATATGCATGACAACAGCACACACATTTTAGTTTGACATTAAATGACTCTCAAGATCAACAGGTAATGAGCAAGGTCAACAGAAAAAAGAAAAATGGCACATAAGTTATAAAGTGGCATTGGCATAGAATCACCACATATAACATGTCAAGCAGCGTTTCACCCTGCGTTCAGTAGCATCACTGCGCATGGGAAGAAGCCGTTTCTCAGTTTAGAGGTCTTCGTACGTAGGGCTCCGTAGCACCTTGCTGGGGGACGGCTGAGGAAAAGGTAGTGTGCTGAGTGGGAGGGTGGTGGTTCTGACCGTCCTCTGCAGTCATAGTCTGTCGAAATGTTGTGGCAGACCCGAACCAGACTGTGATGGAGGGTCAGAGGACAGACTGGATGACGGCCGTGTAGAAGGTTATCAGGAATCCCCCTCGGCAGGCTAGATTTCTTAATGACGATAGCAGTAGGACGGACTACAAACAGAACTACATCATCCGGACCACTTTCAGTAAGATAAAATATGTCCATAAATAATATGTCAATAAATAATATGTATTGTTTCCATTATGAATTTTGTTGGCTGAATTTTGATACCTGTTTTTGGGCCGTTTTTGACTTTTTGGGGCACTGTGTCACAGTTTAGTACTGTCTGAAATCAAACAACTCTCTCTCACTCTGTCTCTCTACTCTCCCTCTCCCTAGCTCTCTCTCTGTTTCTCTCTGCCTCTCTCTAGCTCCCTCTGTCTCTCCCTCTTTGCTCTTCCTAGCTCGCTCTCTCTGTTTCTCTCTGCCTCTCTCTAGCTCCCTCTGTCTCTCTACTCTCCCTCTCCCTAGCTCGCTCTCTCTGTTTCTCTCTGCCTCTCTCTAGCTCCCTCTGTCTCTCCCTCTTTGCTCTTCCTAGCTCGCTCTCTCTGTTTCTCTCTGCCTCTCTCTAGCTCCCTCTGTCTCTCTACTCTCCCTCTCCCTAGCTCGCTCTCTCTGTTTCTCTCTGCCTCTCTATAGCTCCCTCTGTCTCTCCCTCTTCCCTCTCCCTAGCTCTCTCTCTGTTTCTCTCTGCCTCTCTCTAGCTCCCTCTGTCTCTCTACTCTCCCTCTCCCTAGCTCGCTCTCTCTGTTTCTCTCTGCCTCTCTCTAGCTCCCTCTGTCTCTCCCTCTTCCCTCTCCCTAGCTCTCTCTCTCTGTTTCTCTCTGCCTCTCTCTAGCTCCCTCTGTCTCTCTACTCTCCCTCTCCCTAGCTCGCTCTCTCTGTTTCTCTCTGCCTCTCTCTAGCTCCCTCTGTCTCTCCCTCTTCCCTCTCCCTAGCTCTCTCTCTGTTTCTCTCTGCCTCTCTCTAGCTCCCTCTATCTCTCCCTCTTCGTTCTCCCTAGCTCTCTGTTTCTCTCTGCCTCTCTCTAGCTCCCTCTGTCTCTCTACTCTCACTCTCTCTTTCTCTCTGCCTCTCTCTAGCTCCCTCTGTCTCTCTACTCTCCCTCTCCCTAGCTCTCTCTCTCTTTCTCTCTGCCTCTCTCTAGCTCCCTCTGTCTCTCTACTCTCCCTCTCCCTAGCTCTCTCTCTCTCTCTTTCTCTCTGCCTCTATCTAGCTCCCTCTGTCTCTCTACTCTCCCTAGCGCTCTCTCTCTTTCTCTCTGCCTCTCTCTAGCTCCCTCTGTCTCTCTACTCTCCCTAGCTCTCTCTCTCTCCTTCTCTCTGCCTCTCTCTAGCTCCCTCTGTCTCTCTACTGTCCCTCTCCCTAGCTCTCTCTCTCTCTCTCTCTGCCTCTCTCTAGCTCCCTCTCTCTCTCTCCCCTCCCTCGCTCTCTCTCTCTCCTTCTCTCTGCCTCTCTCTATCTCCCTCTGTCTCTCTCCCCTCCCTCTCCCTAGCTCTCTCTCTCTTTCTCTCTGCCTCTCTCTAGCTCC
>OMKY01182431.1:0-13171 GCA_900302395.1 Bregmaceros cantori
CTTGATTAAAGACCATTTTTTTCTAGTAGTTTACTTAAAAAAGGTAGATTGGATACCGGTCGGTAATTATTAAGTATACTCACATCTAGATTGGGCTTCTTCAGAAGGGGTTTCACAACTGCTGTTTTGTATGAGGTGGGAAAAACTCCTTGCTGAAGAGAACAATTTATCATGTTCAACAACTGTTCCTCAAAGAATTCATAGAATTGTTTAAAAAATGGCGTGGGGATTGGCTCTGGAAAAGACTTGTCTGAGTGTTCCTGCATCAACCAGAGCAAAACTCTCCAGCGTTTCCTCAGGTGTAAAGGGTGGCTCAGACAGGTTGGCCGGTATAATTTGTTTAGTTAAAAGATCAGATCTGATGTTGTCAATTTTGCCCCTGAAGTGGTCTGCAAAGTCTTCGCAGATGGTATTACTTGGATTATTACAGGATCTGTTACAATGTGGATTGGTTAAACGGTCAATTGTGTTAAAAAGAAATTTTGGATTGTTCCTATGGTCAGAAATTAGTTCATGAAAATGAGATCTTCTACTTTCTTTGACTTTGCTGTTGTAATTTCTGAGTTGTTCGCGAAGATGTTCATAATGAACAGTTAGCTTGGTTTCCCTCCATATCCGCTCAGCACTCCTGCAGAGTCTCTTCAGCTCTTTAGTCTCCTCATTTCTCCATGGGGGTATCTGTTTAGTTTTTACAGTCTTAGTGCGAAGTGGAGCAACTAAGTCCAGTGTCATTTTCAGTTTGTTGCAGAAGTTGTTGAAGATAGTATCACATGGTGCTGGCAGAGTCTATGTAATCATATGTAATCACTAGATCCAGTGTGCGCCCCCCAGCATGGGTTGGCTGTGTGACATGTTGCTAGAAGTCCAGACATTGTAAAATATTTAAAATTTCTCTGGAGAGTGAGTCTGTGGAGGAATCAAGATGGAGATTGAAATCGCCACTTATTAAAATTCTATCATAATTGTTATGAGTTATTGTGAGTAACTCAGAGAATTCATCAATAAAAGTGGTGGAGCGTTTGGGGGGTCTGTAGACTGTTATGCACAGTGTGGGTGGACTGCTAAAAACAAAGGCGTGGTATTCAAATGATGAATACTTGTTGAAAAATACCTCATTTGCAGAGAGGTTGCTTTTTGTGATGGAGGCAGTTCCACCCCCTCTTTTGATCTCCCTAATTATTTTCTCATCAATTCTAGCAACACGCCGCAGCCTATAAGGCTAGCTATGGATTGAGAGCGCATTGGAGCCAAAGTTTACAAAGTAAAAATGTATTGTTTTTCAAACAATACATTCGACCTAATGACTTTTCTTTGCAATAGGATTTTTCTCAATTTCCGTGGTTTTCACTCTCCGACAGCTTTATTTGGAAGTGCCGCGTTCCGACGTGGTAAAATTGCTCGCCCGACATGCTGCTGTTCCGACATGGAAGAGCCGCAGTTGCTGGAAGGACCGTTTCTAACCCTAACTCATATCAGAATGCTGACGTTCCCTGACGAATGCCGGCTGATTGAAATACCGACACTGACACCCAATGAGGAGGAACATTGCAGTTGTAATGTGTTGCGGTAGATGAACGGAGTGAAGAAACGCCGAAATGATCGGTGCCTCACGTTTCCTTCCCCCCACCCACCTCCACCTGCTTCGTGAGTGTGAATTTGTTTTGTTTGATTGGGTTACAAAAAAAACTTAAAAAGTGCTGGCTCTGTAGTCCAGTCGTTAAGACACCCGCATCCAGCACACATATAATGCCTGTGACTTAGTTCACAGGTACAGGCAGCGTTGTGAGCTCGCTGACCTTTCTGTGATGTGTTCCTCTGATCTCCCTTGTCCCATTTTGACAACTAACCCTGTCAATAAAATTGAAAATAGTGCTTACGCTGATAAAATAATGTAAAAAAGAAAAAAGTTTAAAAACAGGGGAACATTGATCTCTACATGGCAACACAACTTCTGCCCCAGTGTGGGTGTGATTGTCCTTTTTCTGTTGTGACTGATCGCTTAATAAAATAAAAAATAAATATTTTTTTTTTAAAAAGAGTTCAGATGCAAAACCCCCTAACTCCACCTAACTACTTTTTGAGAAAAAGCCAATTTTTTTTATTAGGCCTTTGTATTCAAGCAGATGAGAAGAGATATTTTAGACACTGCGGGGAGCGGGTTTTACTTCATTTTCTTTTTTCACAAAAACATTTCATTTACATATTCTAGATTTAGACAAGATTCCCACAATATGATTAACTCAGTTTTCACAAATAGTGTTTGGGGGGTTTTTGCATCTGAACTCTTTATATCAATGTTGAAAATGACACCAATGAAGCTGGAATGTCCACAGAGTGTGGAAGTTGAAGGCTGTGGAAGATCTACGAAGCCCCTCTCCACTGGCTGTTATGAAGAGTGGGTGGTGAGCGAGGCGCTGAGCCACTCCCATGGGAATCATTTCACCCCCCACTGAGCAGAGAGCAGAGGCCAGACGACCCCTTCCACCCGGACGCTGGAGATTGACGAGACTTCCCCATGAGCAGGCAGATGAGGAGGTGGAACGGCTGAACGCCGGCAGTACTGGCTCTGATGAGTCCAGACTGAGCCGAGTTGTATGCTCAAACGGAGAATTCAAGATTCAGTTTCATTCGCCATATTGCACTTACTGTACATGACAGCAGCACATTCACGTGGAATTTTAGTTGGGCATGGAACAACTCTCTCAAGATGAACAAGGCCAACACAAAAAAGAAAAGCAGCACGTACGCTATAAAGTGGCGTAGAATCAGCATATGTAATATGAGATGTACGTTTGTCAGTCTAGAGTTGAATGAATGAATGAAATTTGAATGAATTAAATGTATTTAACGACAGAGTACAGAGCCATTAGTCATTCCAACATGTTACATAGCAAGAGAGATGGTATTTATTGCAAAATGTTGCATGGGTCGTGAAAAGATGGATATACACAGGATTAGCAGATTGCTAGATTACACCTGGCTGTCGGCGAATCCCCCTGGGGGGGGCTCGTTGATTAGAGTTCATACAAGGCACTTCGCTTGGGCGGCGGGTACAGTTCTCTGTTCCCAGGTCTTGGTACGCAGGGCTCTGCAGTGCCTTCCTGTGGGAAGGGTGGAGAAGAGGCGGTGCGCAGGGTGGAAGGGGTCAGCTACGTAATTCTGGCCCAGTCCTTCACCCTGTCATGGAAAAGGTCCTTAATGGAGGGTAGGGGCAGGGAAGGCGCGTGGCGCCAATGATTTTCTCTGCCGTTCCGACAGCCCCCAGCAGTCGTCGCCACACCGGCAAAAGTTTCAAAACAAACAATGGCGACCAAAGACGGTGGTTGAGGCACTATTGTGATGGCTTCAACGTTGTTCAAATTCAAGTTTTCACTTGAATCTTATTTTACAGTGTCACACTAATGTGAATATTCCACTCAGACCATTTTGAGTAATTTTGTTCAGACAAACCAAGCAACAGACATGTGACCGGAAACATGAATGAATGAATGAGTGAATGAATGTTTATTTGAACATGTCAAACAAATTAGAGACAATTGAGAAGGTAGTTCAATGCAAAACAAATAAATAAAAGAATGCGCACAAAGCAAATCAATCATGTGGGTCTAAATAAAAATGACAAAGGCAAAGTAAATCTCTAAGTAAAAAGTATAACTCAAAAGTAAAAAGTATAACTCAAAAGTTAATTCACTCAAGAAGTCAAAATTTTCCCTAACCCCTGCCTTACGTAACCTACTTGGCGTAAGTGATGAACGGATTGTTTTTAAAAATGTAGTGGATAGATAATGAAAATAATTGTTAGTTGCAGCCCACACCCAAGACACAACAACGCAATACAGATCTGAGCGCGGCTTCTTCAAAGCAGCTTTTGATGAAAATGACCTCTGCCGGCTGCGTCCTCTCTTTATTGTACATCTTTTCGTATTTACTAGTTAATTGCATTGAGTGCTTTGATAATTCTATTTTATTGCCCGTGGTCGAAGTGTTCTGAGACGACATAAAAACGTAGTACCCTTGATATTTATCGTGATGAAGAATGACATTGTTGGGGTCATGGGCAGGGCGATACTGGACTCTAAGAATATCGTGGACAGAGAGAAGAGAGTGACGCAAGCACAGTGGTTTGTATGAGTCATTACGTTATGTCATGGTCGCTTGACTCCTATTTCGTAAGTAATAACCGACTTCCTTTTAGCAACTATAAAGCATGTACTGAGTACATTAAAATACGATTCACAATGTGCATCTTGGGACTTGAATGAGATCCATGTTATTTAATAGCGGTGCTTACGTCAAAATCGATACTGAAACTACCATGGTCTTTTGTGCAGACCTATTACTTGTCGCGGGGATGTTTTGCTGTTGCCGCTAGAAACACATTTTGTTCTTAGCAACACAGAGAAGCAGAGATTTTTTTTTTCAAGTTATTTTTTGGTGCAAACGCCATTTTCTTTTGTGTCAAGGGTGGGGGTCACTTTTCCAAGATAACTATTCCGATGAAGTCAGATAAATGATCTGCTTAATTTTGTTAAGGTCTGGGCTATGGTTAGTGTTAGGGTTTTGGTTGGACCCTAACAAAATAAGCAGATCTCATTTTTGGGCAAATGATACGCCAAAATTCATTTCGGAATGCAGAGGCCTCGGAAAGCCGGCGTGTAACCGTGTGGAGTGGTTATGAGAGAGTGGGGACTAGCGGATGTGCAGTATTTGACCGCGAGGGGAAGTGATCTCACGGCACTGCGTATGCTGTGATCTAAGCCGCAGCAACAAGACTATGAAGCCGAGAATTTTCTGTTGTCCTTCAAAGTTCACTTAGTCTGAATGGGAGATGTCTGTATTTAGGTTAAATATAATAAACGAAAAAGCACCTCTACTCTAACCACACACTACTAGGGAAGAAGCAGTGTCATCATGCAAAGATTAGTGATCTCCCGTTTGTTTTTGCTCACAAACAACAACAAAAAACAGACAACACAAAAGCACACACATGCCAAACACACAGGGGGAGGAGGAAAGGGGGATGGAGGCTACCGATCCCTGCCACCCCACACCCACCACCCTCCTCTGCTTGGCACTACAGAGCCCTTTAAGACCAGGGTCGAAAAATGTGTCCAAAAAAAGTGTCAATCAAATTGTGTTATCCAGTTACAACGCAGTAGGTGGGAAAAGCGACGTGGAGGAGTGACAACCAAACTCCGCCCACGTCTCGATTCAAATATTTTGATTGGTCTACCCGTATACAAGCAACGTCTGCCTGATTTTCCCAGATGGATCAATGTACCGTCTATCGATGTGAGATGCGTGGACGACGCGTTGGTTCTGGCTCAGCAGGCTAACAGAGCGCTGCCTACCAAGACCACTTCTTCCCACACGGTACTGTTGTTGTTGAACTCATCCGGGCAATGGGCAACGCTTCCCCTTCCCCCCTAGACTGCACATCCGCTAGTCCCCGCTCTCTTATCCCCCTTTCACACTTTAAATCTGTAAATAAAATGAGGAAATGGCGCTTGTGCTGAAAACTAACTTAAAATAATAACAATAATAACAATAATAATAATAATAATAATAACTGTGCATGAGGCTGAGAACTAATTACATTTGGTTTGAATATTCAAGTGTTTTTGTTTTACACAAATGAATAACCATTTGTAAGGTGCACGTGCTCGCTCAATCCCTATTTAGGTGTGAATAAGCCTCAGCCCAGCCGACTCCCTCTCTGTCTGCTCAGTAAATGCTGCTTGATGTGATGCCAATTATCACAGTATGACAAGTCTTCTTTTTAATTAAAAATGTGCCTTTGAATAGTCGACACATTTAGCATATGGAAGTGCTTACATCAACTGGCCCCAGAATCTGTGGCTACGCTACAGTTTGACTCATACATACTGGTCTAAATCAAATTGTAATTGAACATGCATGCCCTGAAGGCTCTTTCCTGTTATTTTGGAAAGGCCTTGTTTGTCGATCTATGCTGACAGAGTTTTCTCTCTCTCGCTCTCTCTCTCCATCTTCTTTCTAACTTGCTCCGCGGTGTCTTTGCAGTTCAACTCCCGTTGGCTCCGCATCCGCAAATCACGTTCGTCCGTGAAATCGCAAAAGATTTCTAGTTTTGGAATGAATGGTGCTCCTGTCAGAATTTTCATTCAATCGATCAGCGACTGCAGTGCATGCACGCCTTTGTTTACAAATTTAAAAAGGCAGTATGAACAGAACTGTGTTAAATCAAATTAATTTAGGCTCAGAACTAGCCCTCAGTAAAACCAGGATGAAACCGCACTAAGGGCATATTCAAACCACAACTTGAATTTTGGAGAAAACCATCGGTTTTCATCGGTTGCGCCTGCTGCGCTACCGAGCCCTGCGCACAAAGTCCTCTAGACTGAAAAACAGTTTCTTCCCACACGCAGTGATGCTGCTGAATGCAGGGTAGCCCTGCTTGATATGTTGAGATGTAACATGTGTTGATTCTATGCCAATGCCACTTTATAACGTATGTGCTTTTCTTTCTTTTGCGTTGACCTTGTTCATCACTTGTTGATCTTGAGAGAGTTGTTTCATGCCCAACTAAAACTTTGTGTGTGTACTGTTGTCATGTATATGCAATACGGCAAATTAAAATTAATCTTGAATTTAATGCCGGTTTCGTCCTGGATCTAGCGCGGGTTAGTTCCAGGGCTAACCCAGAGCTGATTTATCACGGTTGTGTTCAGACTGCCTTCGTGCCACCTGAGGCACATTTGTAGACACAGTCATGCAAGCTAAGTGTATTTTTGGAAAGGCTGTGTTTGTGGATCCATGCTGACAGAGTTCTCTCTCTCTCTCATCTTTCTATCTCGCTCCACGGTGTCTTTGGGGGGAAAACGGTCCATTTCAACCTCTGTTGGCTCCGCATCAGAAAACAATGAGAGTATCCCGGTATGTCCTCCACGCTGTGTGGTTATTATCCGCTCCGTCGAGCTGCACCTCTGTCTTTCAATCAACAGCTGGTCCCGGCTCCGAGGAGTGAATGGGGGAAAAAAAGGAATGTAGTTGAATCTAAATGTGTGCTCTTTCATTTAACTATCATCACAATGGATCGTGCAATCTCTCCAGCAGTTACAGTGCAGTGCCGCCGTTGTCGGGTCATGTACGTTTAAATTTGTGTTGCTGGTTAATGTGTCTACATATGTAAGTTGCCGTATGCACTGTGCATCAACCTATTGACTGTGTATCAACCTATGCATAACCTATGGTTTCCATGAAATGGATAAAATCAGAAAATGGTGGTGGTATCATCGCGGTCAGACGAACCGACAGAGAGCAATATTTGCATAACATTGTCCGTTTAAAAGTCTTCTATTATTGATTCATCCATGGCAATATGCTATCACTCGCCAGCAGATGGCAGCATAACTACGTCCTTTGTATTTGCCCCTATATAATGGACGTGATCACGTACACGTATACTTCACCGTACATGCTACCAGCAAAATGTCTGCCTCTACTCACTTGCAACAGCCCTATTCTCATCCCACTTCTTTGCCCCTTTCCAGCTAATTCTAAATAAACCTAAAAATGGTGCAAATGCGCCTAAAAAAATACATTCATAACTAGAAGCACTCAGAGATTGCAAACCTGTGGCATAGTGGTACAAAAAAATAGTACTTTTAGTGCTAGCAGTATGTGTGGCAAGCCATTATCAATGCAAGTGCTCGACTAGCGCGATTGCGATTGACCCATAGACTGTATTCCCACCAGTGAACATGTCTACTACATTTCTCAGCGGCCCCTGTGACCCAGAAGTCTGGTCACGTGACCGCGGTAAGCACCTAGCGATCTATTGGTAACTTGGTGATTAAGTATGATTATGTTACTTATCGGCTACAAAAATGCACCAAAATTAAATTGATTCTTCCGTGTGTCATTTCCAACATCTCTACAAAATCTCATCCAGATCTGTGCACAACTTTTTAAGTTATCTTGGGGACAAACCAACCAACCACCCCTACCAAAAAGATAACCTGCCTCGCGGCGCAGGTAAAAAGCATGTTTTTCTCTTAAATGTATTATCCTTCTATTCACAGCGTGTCTATTTTCTTCTCAGTGCATCCAAAGCGGGATGTGCTGGCGATTGACCTGGCTGTGACTCGGAACGCTGTTCCGCTGGGAACCAATGGACAGACATTCTCTGCGTAAGACCCCCGTTCACCTGTTTGACATAGCACAACAATACATTCAACATTCATGCACAACAATAAACTATTCATTATTCCCAAGGCCTTGTCCATATTTGATACCGATAGGTGCTATAAAATTGAAATATTCTCAAGCAAACTACAGCAGGTCATTCAAAGTGCACTGCCTGACTGACGCGTTTGAAAAAAACAGAGCAAATCATCTATAGTGTCCGTGCAGGAGTGAAATGCATCATTTTGTAGGACTAAGCTATAGACGTACCTGGGAAGGGCTGCAACAATTAGGGGTCTGCTTGTTGAGATATTATATTATAATAATTGTTAAATCGGAAACTGGATGAAGCGTCTGAGGGAGACATTGCAGAAAATCCGGAGAGGGGATTAGAACCTGCGCCACTGCTCAACCTATGGTCCGAAAGAACTCCGATCATCCACCGCTTTCATCGGCTGGTGTTAGATCAGATAATTTCGGCGTATTATTTGCTGTGATGTCAAGTTTGAATCCAATAAACAATCCATTGATTTTGTTTCTTAGGTTAGGTTATGGGTATGTGGTAAAAGCTTTGGGTTACGGGTTAGGTTAGAGATTACAGGCTAGGGCTTTGGAGGGACTGTAACAAATTAAGCAGATCGTTTTTTTGGATTCACTCTTTACATCACGTCAATTCGGAATTGAGTTACCACAGTGCCTGTCTTCGGTCGCCCTGCCTGCCTGGTCGCACACTTCGTACTTTGGCCTTGCAAAGTGCACCTGGCTGGGCACGTGTGGTGCACCTCATTTTAACACTTTTGAATTTGAAGAGCACAATGCACTCAAAGTGTACAAATTACATACACAGTAAATCGACCATTGTTGAATCAACTTCCATAAAGTTAAATTCAGAACTTTCCAGAGTTTATATAATTAACACTTTTGAAAGTGTTAATAGTTTGACTCTATTACAGTGTTAATTCTTTAACACTCATTATTACATTTGACGCTATCCTAGTCTATTTTCCCTCTCTGATTAGTGTTGACACTTCTTCCAAACGGAAGATGCTTGGCAAACCGGATGTGAAAAGTCCCTCTCCATCAGTTTTAATCAGTTAACTCAACTTAAAACAACACTTTCCATAGAGCTGTTTGATCACTTCTAGTGTTAAAGTAATACCACAATCAACACCCGGTGACTCCCATCAACTCTGGAATTATTAACGCTAGGGAAACCAACTCGGAACAACACTTCTAATTTTGCTGTGTAGTGGGAGAGAGAAACAGACAAAATAGGAGATATGGAGAGAAACAGAGTAAGAATGTGAGATAGAGAGTGACACAGCGAAGAGAGAGAAAGAGAGCAGAATGATTGAGAAAATGGTAGAGAGAATGGAGAGACATAATAAGAGAGGGAGAGAGAGAGTGAAAGCAGCAGAGAAAAGGAGAGCAAGTCAAAGAGCAAATGAGAGGTCAGAATGAGAAAGAAGGAGACGAATGCAAAGATAGGAGAAGAGAGACAATGACAGAACGCGAAAGGCAGGGAGAGAGGGAGAGAGAGAGGAAAATGGAGAGACAGACAAAAAATAAGCAGAAGTGAAAGAGGAGAGACAAACAAACAGAGGGAGAGATATGAGGAGAGATATTGAAAGAGGAAGACAGAATGCAAGATAAAGCGAGGCACGGAGACGAGAGAGAAGGAGAGAGACAGAATAAGAAATAGATGGATAGACAAAGCGGGAGAGAAAAGGAGAGAGGGGGTGACAGAGCGACGGAGAGAGACAGAATGAGAAAGAGAGAGAGGAGAGAGACAGACAAACAAAGAGAGTGCGAGAGAGAGAGAGAGAGAGAGAGAGATAGATAGAGAGAGTAAGAGAGAGAGAGATGCAGTGAGAGGTGAGACTAGGATGCAGGTCGTGGCAGACTACCAGGCTGTGATTAAAGACGTTGGCTGTTGATTGGAAGGGGAAATAGAAATTATATCAGACTTTTTAATTATCAACTGAAAATCAAGCGCTTCAAAACTCAATCTAAAGTGTTTGCACTCCCAAGTTGCACTCTGTCAAAAATTATAATTCACTGTAAAACCAGTGCTAGCTAACATTCTGTTTCTATTCTAAGGTGCAGTGCCCCCACTCTGCTGAATGGTGCGGCTGCTCCCTCTACGGGAGCTGTAGCATATTGCAGCATCACCTCTCTGTCTTTCATGCATTTCAATTGCACTGATCCTAATTTACCGATTATTTGATACAGTCCAAAGTATAGCACTGATTGAAGAAAGCCAAGGTCTAAATAGGAAGACAGTCAGTAACATTTATTTTTACTACCTTCATGACATCACTATTTTATTTTGAGTGAAACATGTTGGCCACTCTCAAACTTCGCTTGATGATTCATTAAAAGCTATTCCATGTGGAATTCCAGCAATTCAGCCATAATTGTACTAATTTGTCTGGAAAAGTGCACTCCATTTTGGTGCAGTATGTATACTGCACACTTCATGGATAGTGTGCAAATTTTCATCGTTTCAAATGGAACACTCTGTGGCAAACCAACCAGAAACTACGGTCATACGATTTTACATAATCTCGCTGCCTGCCAAAATATTGTTCGCTTTTGAGAATTGAAAGAAAAAAATGGTGCTGGCTCTGTGCCGCACATGTATAGTAGCTTAGTTCACAGGTACGGGCAGCTTCGCAAGTTCTCCTCCCCCCAACGACATTTCTGCAAGGTCTTACCCCGATCTCACTCTCTCTAATTTGCATTAACCCCATATATAAAATGGGAAAATGGTTTCCTGGCGAGCCAGAACCAACGCTTTGTCCACGGATTGCACATCGCTAGACGTTTGCATTGGGTTTGGGAAAAGCAGGCCCGCAGGCACGGGCTACGCAAGACGTGGGAGGAGTGTGTATGGGCTACGTGAGACGTGGGCGGAGGATGGGTTTTTTACGTTTTCCGCCCCTGGTTTTCCCACACCCAATGCAAGCGTCTAGCGATGTGCGATGTGTGGACAGTGCGTTGGTTCTGGCTCGCCAGGATAGGAAAATGGCGCTTAGGTTGGAAAAATGTACTTATAAAAAACAACTGGTCTGTGATAGTTCACTTTAAACTAAATCAGATACTGCCCCTTCAGTCTCCATTTTTTCAGTTTTGCAGGTGTGGTCCCTCCTCTTACGTACGTAGTCAAAATGGCATCCAGTGAGTGCTCACGTTACATTTTGACCGTTGGAAGTGCACCATACTTGCACCCACTTCACGTGAAATTTTGGTGGACATGAAGTGGTCAGTAATACTACTTAACCATATGTATACATATACTTCACCTTAAGTTAATCGCCAAGGACTTCAACCATCATTAGTGTCGGCCATTTTGTGCCGACATTACCCCTTATGGACCCACACAAATGTTACATTTCAGAAAATTCCAAATAATGCATGGGTATTATAAACCATCAAAATAATATGGTGTAGTGGTTTACATTTCTGGGGCAAATTTTATACACATGTGGACACTCTGTGACGTTCTATTACCAGCATTCATTCCCATATTTGTACTGGTCTGTGTCTTTGTGACTCATTGTGATGTCATCTACACCTACCCTCTCAGTCTAATAAGACAAAAGGGAGCTTAATGTGGGGGGACAAAATGACTCCCACCAGTGTTTCGCACGTAAACCCGTCTATTGACAATAAAGGAGCATTTTTGATAGAGGTTGGTTTCCTCATTTCACACCTACCTCTACAATGGCATAAATTCATTGTAATGCATTTAAGTGAGGGTAAGTAATTTACATGTTATATTTGTAGAAATAGCACTATATTCCAAGTTGATAAAATTGTAATTATTGTAATTGTTGCTCGCTGTTATAATTTTTTTATCAAGAAAAATTGTCAAACCGATTATTTGCAGATTATTAAAACGATGAGTAAATTCATCGATTGTTGAAATAATCTTTAATTGCAGCCCTAATAGCTAACCATAACATGAATTAATGTATTCGTACAATGGCTAATACATTTCTGCGTCTCCTCAGACTTGCATGTGTGACATTGGTTCACTCAGGTAGCTTCTCCTGTCTATGAATAGAATTTTCTAATGAACGCAGCAAGTTAAAGTCAGTGGTGGTTTCACACCATTGCCACAAACATTCCTCTCAACTCCATGCACGTGTAATTGGTTCTGAGCGCTAGACAGTATATATGAAACGTGTGGGAGGAAAAAATACAAACGCAGGTGAGATGTGAGATACACACACGTATACATAAACAAAAAGCTTGTTATCTCAGTTTTCTTAGTTAAAAAAACATTCATTTTTCTGGTGAAAGCAAACCATGTTCTGCTTCTGATTGTTAAAGAATCCAGGGATGCAGGAAGTCATATGAAGTGGGGGGTGCTGTATATAATCGTACGACGTCACCAAATTCAGCCCAAAGGATGAAAATAAGTTTGTCTCATTATTTTCTCAATGTTACACTACTGAGTAACATTCTTAATTGATCATTGATCAATTAAGAATGCATCAATTAAGAATTATCTTTAATTGATCACTGATGTGTTATTATAACACACCTCTTCTATTCAACAAGCGTGACGTAACACTTCCATACCAGATGGTGCTTATATTAGCGGCACTGAACACTTACACTAATAACTGGGAAATAGCTGTTTATTTATCAACGAGGCAATGAGCTTATATGAGACATACAGTCACATGTAAGTCATGTCAATCATAATATTTATAACATTTAATTTTTTTAGACAAAAAATTAGCTAGCTAGGGGAAAAATAAGTGTGTTCTCAGTTCTCAGCCAGACTATGGGAGTGATGATGATGTTAAAGAATGGAACAAGATAGAAACACACTTTTTTTCTTGTTGAAAGTAGAGACTCTTGTGCTGCCCAGTAGCTCTGTTGGTTAGGCAGAGCGCTGGAAAGCACGGACATACCTTAATGGCGCGGTGAGTCGGTGGTTCGAATCTCGCCACTGACGTATTTCGCATGTCTGCCACCCCCCCCCCCCCCC
>OMKY01182451.1:0-10208 GCA_900302395.1 Bregmaceros cantori
TACTTTATCACAGAAAATCAATTATACTCACATTTATAATTATTTGCCGCCGTCGGTTGCTGCTGCGTCCTGACGCCGTCCGCCATTGTTTTTGTTTTGGAGCGCGCGTCGTCTTCTTCTACGTTTTAATTAGTGTCATGCGTCTCGCAATGCATTATGGGTTACATTTCTCCGTCTAGGGTACATCTTATGCTCACTACATTTCGCGGTGCATTGTGGGATACATTCAGTGCCCTATATAGGGTACATGGAGAATTCGGACACCCCTACAAAATGGCATGCGCCCCATATAGTGCCCTATATGGGGGTTAGGGGGCGATTTCGGACACAGCCACTGTCTTCCAGTTTCCAGTCGCAAGAAGGTGTCCACTGCGTACGTCATTTTTCGACACAGCTAACAAACACTGTTTCCTGGTTGTGTGTATATTGCATGATGCTTGCTTTGCAGCTCAGTAGAATCCACCGTCGTGTTTGCGTGAGTAACCACCATTGGTGGAGGCGTTGTGAGGGGGCTCTGCAAAGAAAAATGTTGCAAAAAGAACCGCGTTACAACTTGCCTAGTTTTCTTGCAGTTTGCTCATTCACTTAACACCAAATTATTCCATAAAGTATGGAGCTCGTTCACCGCCACCTTATGTGTGTTAATCTGGCCAAATCTGGGTCGGTGTTGAGGTACGTACCCCCCAAAAGTTGGGTAATACATGAAGAACTTGCACTGTTGTTGGAATGTCCATCACATATTCGGTACAAATTGTCTAAATATATATAATATAATGAAGAGTAGCTGTGCTTACTCTAAAATAGCGTCTACTGCAATACCACATTTTAATGTTTTTTCCAGCCCATACAGGCTTTATTTATTAGGGTTAGTGGAAGCAGGTGAAGATGGGGGGGGTAGACATGCGGGAAATACGTCGGTGGTGGGATTCGAACCCCCGACTCGCCGCGCCATTAAGGCATATATGTGCTTTCCAGTGCACTGCCTAACCGACTGAGCTACTGGGCAGCACGTAAGAGCATTTTCATACGACTTGTGGAAGTCATTAGCATTGAAGCCAGCTGTTCACCTATTCTCCCCTGGATCCTGTAGATGGAGCTCCTCTGAGGGCTGACCCACATCCGGATGCCGTCGTCATTGGTGCCCAACTCACTTTTGGGAACTTCCTGGGTCTCGGACCTGTTGGAAGAACGAACGTGTGGTATCCCTGCGTCATTTAGATATGACGGTCGATGCAAAGAGTGATTTTTTAATTCCAAATTACTGTTTCCTCTCATTGAAAGTAAGCCCTTTGTTTCTTCTGGCCTTGCATTGTCACAAGAAAATGACACACATTCCGCTTTCCCAAATAGATGTCGTATTTGATTATCGCAGTGCTTAGTTTGAGGAAATTGCATTGGCTCTCATCAACAAGTTCATGGACAAAAAATGCAAAAAAATGGGCATTCAAGCCAAAGTTGATCTTGATTTGAGTAAAATGTTTATTCTGTAACTTCTGCCAAACCTTTGCCGCAAGAGGGCAATAGATCTCCACTCATCTTTACACTTACATATAGACAAGTGTTTGACCCGTTTCCGGTTTACTTTCTTGAGTATCCCCGTATGTGCTCGCCACTTCCGGTGCCATTAATTTTGCCGTGTCTTTGACTATTTTTCAACAGGTCTAATCGGCAAGAGCACACACCGCGTTATTTTAAAAAGGTGGTGGTAACTTGCGTTCTGCTATTCCACTCCCAAATGCTCTCGTGCGGATCTAATGAATCACAAATGCGTGATTGGATCATCTGCGCAACCCGTTCCATTTACTCATTCGAGTTGGAATTACTAGTGAAGCAGCCATCCAGACCATTGGTCCAGAAAAACATGTGACCACATCGGTGAGTAACTCAGATTTTCTTGGTGAGAAAGTTGGATTTTGCCTGTATTTCATCAGTACTTATGTAAAGCGGTGAGCGAAGTAGGGTGGATGATGTGTAATTTGTCACAGAGCTAGTAAGCGGATTTGGAAAAGTTTTGTGTGACAAATTCTCTTTTGTCCACTATGATCACTTTACACAGGGACATATACAGACGCAGTATGTGCGTTACACTCGACGGGATGGAAATCTCAGCCCCCTGTATTTTGTGGGAAAACTTGTCTATAGGCAATAAAGCATGCTGTGCTTTGGACAAAAAAAAGATTACACACTAGGGCAACTAGCGGTTATTTTAATAGTTGAATAGTTGCCGATTATTGAAAGGATTAGTCGACCAGTAGGCTTAATTTTATTCATTTAAAAAAAATATTAACGCAAAACAATTACTAGGGATTAATGTCGTCAACTTCAAATCTAGTCAACACTTTTCTTTCTTCTTAACCAATAAATGTACAACCAAATTACTTACTCTTGACACAAACTAAAATGAGGTTATACAATAATATTTTTGTTTTTCTTCATATTAATGTGTTTTTAATGAAGTCCATTTAATATTTTATATTTTCCAAAATGATTTCCAATCGCATTTCAGTGGACCAATGTAGTATGGTAGTGTTGGCACAAAACTAGCTAAAATAACGATGGTTAAATTCCCCAATGATTATTTATCATGGCATTCATTGACTATGATTTCTATATTTGATTAATCGACAAATTGTTGCAGCTCTATTCCATACCTTCACAAATACTGATACTGAAATAAACTGCATGGTATGGTACAAGGCCATATCACCCAGCTAATAACTTCCAATCAATCAGGGAATTGCGAAGGGAATTGATGTTCATTTGGCTCTCTGTTGAGTGTTTGTGAGCTGAGCATCCATACCCAGTGCGCGGGGAGAAGGTTTCGCGGCGGTACGTGGTCTGGCTGTCGGTGCACAAGAAGTTCTGGTGATGGTTATACACTGATTGCAGTCGGTAATCGAGGCGGTCACTGGGAACCGTTGAAGTAGAGTTCTGGTTGATGGAAACACAATCGCAAAAGGTTACGCATGTTTTACGTTTGCTCTCAGTATGACATTAAATTAATTTACACATTCAGTATCTAAAAATCTGGAATTGTATCAAATGGTGGGTCTCATTTTATATTACACTATAATCTCATTTTATATTGCAATATGATTACAAAGTAATTACTAGGTAATTAGGTAATTATCAGGGAAGAGGAATGAACAACCTTGAACCTGCCGTAAGCCATATAGGGCAAATACCACAGCATATTTTGGCAGTTCATTACCAATTTGGCCCCATTATTGGTTCTACTTTGTGATGTCTGATTAATGATCAATAATTAACCAACCAATAATAATTTATTTGATTGAGTCCAAGTGAGTGCACAATGCTTTCACCAATGAAGAATAATAGCTTCTGTCCGCTCCCTAGAAAAAACATTCTGTCAAATTACATCAAATCAAACTTTATTGATACATCACCTTTTATGCAGAGCAATTCAAAGTGCTTCACAGCAACACAACAAAATTAAAAGGAACAATTGACCCCCAACCTTCCCAACCCATTAAAAAGCAAGCATACTACCATACCCATACACGCACCCACACACACGCAGGCAATGTATTGGTTAATACAATTTTAGACATGGCTTGGCACCGAGGATGTACAGCAAGAACACTGGATTTCGAACTGGCGTGCGAAAACATCAAACAGCAAGGCTCACACTATATCGAAGGTTAGTGAAGTTTCTAAATAGAATAATTGTTCTGGAGTATTCTTCATGTCTGCTGTTTGAGGGCAGAAATGTTTTGTGGGACCTCTGTGAAATCCTTCCCTGTGAAAAATCAATGCCTTCTCCTACTTTAAAGGAGTTTTCACATAGACAAACATTAAAATTGTTGGTATGTTTTTCAATTCGATCATTCCTATCTCTTGTCTCCTCCATTAAAGGAGTTCTGTTATTAAAAACTCTAAATGATTTTCTGTACGGTCCGTATACGGTCCGTATACGGTCCGTATACGGACCGTACGTCTACGGCACGTATTTCAGCACAATGGAGCATGCTACAATGGTGACAACACGGTTGTTTGCTCACGTATACGTACCGTACAGAAAAATCTCTGTAATGGAAACCTAGCGTAATACTGTCCACATGAGGGAGTGGCTTACAACCGGTGTAGCTTGGTAGGCACCATGGGCCATGAAAAGGGCCAGAAAGGCAGGCAGCTAAATTTAAAATCAAAATTATTTCTGTAAAGCGACTTGAGGCAACTTAAGTTAATTTTGTTGTGGCATACAAAAATCTGTTTAGTTGAGATGGTGATGAGTCAATACTGAATGCTGTTTCACTTACCTGGAAATCGTTGTGTTGTGCTTCAGTTCGTCTGTTGCTCGATTCAGTAGCAGTCACATACAAGCGAGACCATGGCTCGTCTTGCTGGGCCAGGTGAGTCGGCTTGGTGGGGCGTGGTTTCTATGCATACACGTTACAAAAAAAACACTTACAGGTGAGGAACTTGGCCTATGCAGTCGTCCCGGCGGCTAAAGATGTATCTCAGAAAACAAAGCTAAGGTTTTTGGGGGCAAATCCATTCACCGCGTCAGAAGTTATGGACCAAATGTGCTGGCTCTATGGTGCAGTCTGTAAGACACCCACACCCACCACCCGTATGGTGCATGTGACTTAGTTCACAGGAACAGGTAGCAGAGATGTGACCAAGTCCCTCTTTCAAGTCAAGTCCCAAGTCAACTCCAAATCAAGTCATCATTAACATGCTGTAATTTTAGCCCCAGAATGTGCTTTTAATAAAATCATAATGATGCTATTATAAAAGCCAAACTATTGCTTGCTTTTGACTTTATTAAAATTACATTATTGGGCTAAAATGACAGCATGTTAATGATTACTTGACTTGGAGTTGACTTGGGACTTGACTTGCCCAAGAAGGACTTGAGACTTGAAAGAGGGACTTGGTCACATCTCTGACAGGTAGCGTCGCGAGTTCTCCCCTCGCTGACCTTTCTGCAATGTCCTCCCCCAATCTCTCTCGTCCCACTTTAGAAACGAACCTTGTCAATAGAATAGAAAATGATGCTTACATCCGAAAAATAACATTAAAGAGGTTATGGACAAAAATACAGCCATCTTGAATCCACACATTTTAAAGTGTTGGCCTCGAAAATCGAATCAGTTCATGAGCCTACCCTACATCGTAAATCCAAATCTGATACAAATTCATCCATCGTTCAAAATGTATTGCGCAAACACAAGGAATATGCCACCGACCCGCCGGCGGAGAATGAAAAACCATTACATCCCCGATGCTTCGCGTTTTGCGCTTACAATTTGGGGGGAGACCTTGCAGAAAAGCCCCTTGGGGTTACAATTTTGACTAATTGGCCAATGCGAAATTATACGAGGCAAATGTGTTTTTCACCTGGCAAATATAAAAATGTGCATTATTTAACTCAACATGTGTTCAGTTTAACCCTCTTTTTAACTCCTGCTAGTTCTGGCTATCCCATGTGTGGGTTGGAAGAAAAGAGGCACATATTATATATAAACAACCCACTGGCAACAGTGATCAATTTCAACATGCATTGACTTGTGTTCCCATGTGCTATTTTTGCGATGTACACACAACGCATGTTTGCTTGAAACTATAAAGAAGTAAAAAGTAATTTTGACATTAAGATATGCCAAATGTATATTCTCTCTAAAGACAGTAGATGGTGCCGAACCTATTCTCTCATTCCATACGGAAACAAAAGTATTTTAAAGACTAGAAGCACTCCTAGACTATTACGTTACTTATAATTTAATCACTTGTCACCCGTGTTACGTAAGCACGCTCTTGGTGGTACACGGGACCGTAGTCATAAAAATAAATATTTTCGCAATCTGCCGGCGGTGGGACGTGAATCCGGGTCTCCAAGTTATTTGGCAGACCGTATATGGCTAACCGCTACACTATCTGAGCTGTGTTAGTGCCACGCAGTAGAGTGGAGGCAACTGCTGCGTGTTGCTGGAGGTGGTCGCAGTTTGTAAGCTCATAACGCATGTCAAACTGTCATGTTACTTATAGGCTACAGAAATGCACCAAGATGGAATCACTTGTTCCGTTGGTCATGTCCAACAACTCTACAAAATTCCATCCAAGTGCGTGTATAACTTCCTGCTGACAGACACACCAACGTAACCGAAAACATAACCTGATTGACCCAGGTAACAAACATCGTACCTATGCATTCACACACTATGCAATGCCAATAACGCGAAACATCAGCGTCGATGCATAATTGAGTTATTTGACCATTGGAGACACACTGTTCAAAATTACAATATTGAGCGGTCTATAGTTTTAGTATTAAGTGACATTTCATTCAATTCTGATTTAGTAGTAGTAATTTAGTAATTATTACAGTTATGGTTTGACCCAAACAAGCCTTTTGGTGTCCTTTGGGTTATCTATTAATGTTCAATACATAAATGATTGATTGAAACAAAACGAATTCACTCCAAGTCTCATGATGGTACATAGTGCACATTATACAACACCTAAGTATACGGGACCCCCACCTGTTGCTTGTAGCCCGAGAAATTGAAGTCGTTTTCAGGTCGAATCCTGGGGTACGGGTCCCGGCCCGACATGGTGCCTCGACAGAGCTGCGAGGATGCCGCCCCGTTCCTTCCCCCTGTGTTTACAGCCAGGTTGCTAAGGGGTGGACCCATACTGCTTGCTCAGATCCTTTCGGGGTTTAGTAGCTCTACTCGATCGGTTGCTAAGCGATCGCTGGTTAACTCATTCATTAACCAAAACCCCTGCCCCGTTCGAGTCTCTGCTCTGGGAGAGGCGAGATGTTAAGCGCGTTTTCCACGCAAGAAAAGACCGGGAATTATTTTAGAACTGCTAATTAAAAAATGTATAAATTAATTCATTGATATAGAGGCAATATCTGATGATACCATCAGTCATCCGACTGGCCAATCAGATAGCTGCTAGTGCCTGTATTTTATTTTTTATTTGTTTTATTTATTTTCACCTGCTTTCAACATAGTTATTGTCACTATAGCATTTATAGTGAAAAGAATAAATGCAAATGAAACAATAACATTACTATATTTTGCACGTGTTAAAAAAACATTAATAATTCATTCAACAATTCGATTAATTCGTTTGTTTTCTTTTGGATAGCTCTTGCTGAGGGTGTATCGTGCGCGTCAACGCCTCGGAGCGGGGTGATCGCCACATCGCCAGCCAATGAGAGCACGGCTCGTGTTCGCCTCACCTGCAGCTGATGTTATTTACCTGCCTTCAAAACCAGCAGGGCCGGGCCACGATCGCAGTCCGCACGCGCTCAAGTCACCAGTTAACACTTTCCCCCTGCCCGGATCGACCTGCTGCCGCTGCCATGCCGTCCGCGCACATCTGTCTAGTCGCGCTTCTCGGCCACTTGTTCGTGCGCTCCAGCGGCGTGGAGCTGCCGCTGTGTAAAGAGGTGGGTGGTAGCGGTGTATAATTATATACAATAGAAATTAGTCGGGATTGCTGGGACGTGGTTTCTATAAACATCACAAAACACAGGCCACATTTTGACTAGTTGGGCAATGAAACATTCTACTTGTCAAATGTTTTTTAGCAGCCAGATCTTGCACTTCTTTCTCACCTCTCTCCCGCCTGGACGAATTAAGGTTTTGATAGTGTGTGGATTTGTGCACCTAATGAAGGATACAGAGGGGCATTTGACCACTATAATGGTCCATTGACCATTGCCATGTTTTCTCACTCAATCCCTTGTGTGCATTAGAAGAAAGCGGTTATGGACGTAAAACGTACAGTTTTCACATTCGAATGTTCCAAACATATATTACTAAGAACAGAAGATGCTGCCAAACCCCTTCTTTCATACTATCATGAAATGGTTAAAGTGTTGTTCGTGCCGTCATTTTTATATGTTTTCTTTGGTTCTCCCTTTTTTATAAGAGTTGGGGGTTTTTTGTGTGTATGGTGATGGTGTGTCATTTTAAATGTCACCATTCAAATCTAATCTTATCTGGTTTTGAATAATGCTATTCTTCTCCAGGTGTTGTTCAGCTATTACACGTTCATTAATAAAAGCTGTCCTTGTGTCTTATCCAATCACTCATGTATGTATTCACATATGTTTCTTCACCCCTTCCCATGATGGTATCCACCATAACCTCTTTTTCTAGTTAACTGCATGTGTAGTATTTTGCACAAAATGGGTTTGTTTTCATTATTCGCACATATTCTGTCACAGTGAAAGGGGGCATATTCAGTATGTAATCAACTTCTGTCAGTATACATGCGCAAACTTTAGTTTTTCTCAGCTGCTTAAAGCTTGACGTTTTACTCCGGTAGGGTGGATTGCCCTAATGTGGGACACCTAAACACCAGTGGCTCTCATTCCTCCCTAAACGAATCAATGCCAGTTAAACTATGGTAATAGGAAACTATGATAATATGTCTAATATTAAGTTCAACTGTTCCACCCTACACCTCTCTATATCGCACCATAGGGAACTGACTGTCCCACATTAAGCTGAAAAGGCCCACATTAGGGCAATCCACCCTAATTGATAGATGCCATGATGCACACATTTTCAGATAATAGCAAAATGCTTTTTACTCTTCCTTACAGAAGACCTGTAATGGAATAATATAATTACATAACATCATTAATGTTATTGGAATTACCGGCTATACTACACATAAATGTCGTTATAACATTATGTAATAATATAACATGTTATAACTATACATTTATAGGGCCATGTTATTCAATTGACCTCACTAGAGTTTATGGAGTTAGTTTTTAGTGGTGAAGTGAGGGAACTTAAACAAATTGTGTATTAGCAATAGCAATACACCATTGACCAGGTATCGAAAACGCCTTTTTCATTCAACAGTAGAGAGTATGCGTGTCTTTGTCCATCTTTGTCTGCCTGTGTGTAGTTGTCTGTCTGTGTGTAGTCAAGATGGTTTTTGGAGTTGTGTTGGTGTGAAGATCGGCCTGTGAAATAAGTGACACATGTGGGAAAGGCAACATATGTTTGCAAGCTTCTGTCACACGCACACAAAGAGCTGTGGACGACGATGGTGGTGGTGCGTACACTGTAGCCAGAGGGAGGAAGGGGGCAACTTGTGTTAACGCTGTATGTTCTCACAAGCTATAGGTGGGGAAGGTTACTTTGCTTAGTGTTGATTGTCCTAATGTCGGCCATTTTTTGCAACTTCTTAATGTGGGACAGTCCTTTGCCTGACGTGGTACAGTGAAATTTTGTGTTGAACTTAATGTTAGACACATTACCATAGTTTGCTTTTACCATAGTTTAACTGGCATTCAATAGTTTAGGGAGGAGCCAGAGCCACTGGAGCTTAGGAGCCCCACATTGCTGTAAAAACCTGTAAATAAAAAATAACAACTTAATTAAAATAAAAATAAATACAATAAAATACATTAATATACATAACATAAAATAAATAAAATAAAGTGTAATAAAGAATAAACCGATGTTTTTTTTGTAGCCTGTAACAGTTTAATTAGATTTTTTTTTTTATTGAATGGTGTGGTAAAGCTACACTAAATACTATAGTAGGTTGTAACACTTTTTTAGAACTGTTACAACCATCCCTGTGCCAGGCAGCCATGAAAAATCTACCCCTTTTTATCCTTAGCTTCAAACGTAGCATGAAGGCTAAACATCAAATTAAACTAGAGAGCCAACTGCTTGGGCTTGTGTAAGTGAAACAACTGTATCTACACACACAATGGACAATATGCAAAACATGGCTGTGATGGAAACTTTTACTTTCTTACCTGAAAAATATTTTTTTGGCTAAAAAAAAAAGACAGCTTTTAACTCGGAGACAAGAGGGTCGACCGGTGAGTTCAAACTCTAAGTGGCTGTCGACTGTATTGCTGACATCATGACAGCTCATTCCTAATTCCAACCCCTTGTTGCAACCATTCCCGGTCTCCCCAACACACATATACATACACATACATTTATACACATACACCTGCACAATTGCACGTGCACTCAAGCACTAAGACAAAAACTAGAGTTACTGTTTTCCCAAGTGTCGGTGGATTGTGCAAGACTGCTTGACATGCAGGACTGACATGGTTGTGCAATTAAGGCCTGACTTCTGCTGCACAGTTGCCCAAACACTCACCCCCATGCCCCACACCATGTCATCGACAGGGGTTTTTATGGCTCACTAGTCCCTTACAATTTACATTTACTTAAAATATG
>OMKY01182458.1:0-11068 GCA_900302395.1 Bregmaceros cantori
TAATAATAATAATAATAATAATAATAATAATAATAGTTTTAGTTATTATCTTATCGTTTCATCATTAATTATAATAATGATGTGATAATGGGGCGCCCCCCGTTTCATCATTAATTATAATAATGATGTGATAATGGGGCGCCCCCCGTGGAGGAGCAGGCAGGAGAATAATAATAATAATAATAATAATAATAATAATAATGTATTATTATTATTGTTGTTGCTATTATTATTATTCATATAACACCGTGTAATTATTATTATTATTATTAGTCTTATAACACCGTGTTCTCGAGGCAGCGGGGTGAGCTTCCATAGTGCTTGCCGTCTCCACGCATGTCTAAACGCAGGTCCGGAGTGAACGTCCGGTGTGAGTGTCGACTCTACGCACATCTATATACACGCTCGTCCGGGGTGAACATCCGGTGTGAGTGTCGACTCTACACACAACTATACTCTTGTTGTGGCTAGTGGAGGACGCATGTTTTATCACGCGGAGCTCGGGCAAAACTTTTTGGCGAACTAAACAACAGCATCTTAATCACGCGATGGATGGATATACCTCGATGATACGCGGAGATGGATTAATTCCTGTTTTGTGGATTTGAGCGACACCCCAGCTTTTTGAACAATCTTCTAATAGTTTAGAAAGCTTTGGTCTCGTGCGTTTTACCGCGGACACGTTCGAGTCAACAAACAAAGACTCGACTAACACATTCATTGCCCTCTATTTTGATTTTGCCTATTTTAATTTAATCATCTCACCCCCAGTGTGCAAAAGAAACACACAAAGTTACATACACGTAATGACGAGGGAGCGGTAAATGTTGTACATAGTGTGTCGATAAGGTTGCGGTCCTGTGGTTGTTAATTACTAAAAATTGTACGTGCATGTAAGCCCAGGTTATGATGAGTTTGTGTGCAGGGTGGCACAAAACACTTTCTGTGGGATCAGGGTGGTGTGCTCATGGACTGTATATAAAGTCTATGGTGTGCTGCTGCTGCTGCACGGCTACAGTACTGGAGTAGGGTTGCGTTGTGCAGGTGGGGGGAGGTGCACGCCATCCGCCGGGGAGGAAGGCTGGCCGAAAACACGGCACCTGCGCGCTTCACTCGGTAAAAAATTATCGGTCCTTATCGGCGGAGGTTATAACCGATAACCGATACATATCAAACCCCTAAAAATGGCCGATAATACAAGCCATAGCAGCAAAACACGAAATCAGGAAAGAGAAAGGAGACTTCTCATTAGAATACAAAATCGCAAAAACAGAATCCAAAAAACTAGTGGAAAAAGACAAACTTAAATCGAAAATGAATTAGAAACCATTATCAAACTTCCTCCCCACAAACAATACTATCCCGCAATCAAGAAACTAAAATCCAAACCTAAAAACATCAGCTGGGGGAATAAAAGACAAACATGGAAAAATTCTAACCAAAAAGGAAGATATACTTGAACGGTGGGCCGACTTCTACAAAGACCTCTACGAGGACAACACAATAACCACATCGATCAACGACACAAGACCAAATACCTCCTATCAAATCCGAAGTCAAAGGACAAATATCTACAAACTCTTTATCAGCTTCATTGCAGCCCGCATAAGAAGTGACTTATATGCATCACTCCCTGAAACTCAAGCAGCTTGCCGCCCTGGAAGAGGAACCATAGATCAAATTTTTGCACTAGAACAAATCATTGTAAAATCAATTGAATTCAACAAACCTGTCTTCATCGCATTTATAGACTTCAAACGCCTTTGACAGCATAAAACTCAACAACCTCTGGAAAGAACTTTAGAAGACTAACCTAAACAAGAGATATATCAACCTGCTAAAACTAACTTACAATAACGCAACAGCTGCTATCAAAATAGACATCGGTGTGTCTAAACCAATCGAAGTCCTAAAAGGAGTAAAACAAGGAGATATCCTCTCCGACATACTATTCTGCATAGTCATAACCTCAGTTATAGCAAAAGCAGAATGTGAATGCATCTCAGGATTCTCAATAGGAGGCCACCTTATATCCAATCTAAGCTATGCCGACGACATAGCCGCCATCAGCACCTCTCAATTAATGTATCCAAAACAGAATGCATGACAACCGACAAAAACAACCAAACCCTCCATATCTCTATTGACGACAAGCCAGTACGACAAGTCAAAGAATTTGTGTACCTTGGCCACAAATTGTCAGCCTCAAATGACGGATCCGCAGCCGTAAAACATAGAATAGCGCTAGGCTGGGCAGCTTTTGGAAAAAACAAACAACTCCTTACATCAAAACGAGTCCCCTCCACATCAAAACCAAAATCTACAATACATCATCCTACCAGTAGTATTATACGGCCTTGAATGTGTAAACTGGACCACAAAGTTGCGCAGTACAATCGAAACATTCCAAAACCACATCATGTGATGGATGACAGGACACCACCTTCTCGACCACATTGAAATAAAAGAACTCCACAGATTAACCTCACTCATACCAATAATGGCAATAATCAAAAGCAGAACACTTAAACTCTACGGACACATCAAGAGATCCAAAATAGGACTGACAAAACTCTGCCTTGAAGGACTAGTGGCCGGCAAGAGAAGCAGAGGAAAACAACCCAAAAGATGGCGTGACAACATCTACAAATGGTCAGGACTTGACCTGCCAACCCTCAACAGAATGACACTGGTCCGAAGCCTCTGGAGAAGGCTGACCCATGTTGGTGCACATTGTGCTACAAGCGGAGAAAGTGAACTATGATGACGTTCTAAACTCCAAAGGAGTTGAAGTAATGTGACAGCTGAAGAGGTCATCAATGGGATATTTTGTAGAATATTGTGTGGAATATAATACCATTTCTAAGATATTTGGCAGCTGCAGCCCTGTTGTGCTATAGGATTGCAGCCTGGTGCTAAGCCCCTAACTGTGTTTTCTAACTATAGCCCCTTAGCATCACACTGCTACTACAGGCCAGTAATGCACACATCTCTCACTTGTGTGTCATAAACAGGAACACAGCTATTAGTGGGAAGAGCCTTTTAGACAGCAGTCAGTATTGGGAACAAGAAAAGCAAAACACAAAGTTAATTTAATTTAGAACTCAATTAATCCTTGATGAGCATAGTATTTGTAGTATTGTCGAGTATAGTATTTGTTGCTAAGAAATTTGCTGAAATTATCAGCAAATAATCTTAACCATTGTTTGGGCCTCCTTTGATATGTTGCTTCGAATGCCAGTCGCTATTCCCAATGTCATGGCCCGCCCATTCTCTTGGGTAATAAACACTGTTTAAAACCCAAAACAACACAAACAATCAGAGATGGCAAGTGACGAAGTACAAATACATAAGTAATGTACAGAATTTTCAAGTATCTGTACTTTCATAAATACTTTTTTTATGTGAGTACTTTTCACTTCTACTCAGTAGATTTTAAAGAAAAATATCAGTACTTCAGTACAAAGCAGTATCAGTACTGCCTACTTTTCCCAAAACAGGATTGTGAGTTTTTTTTTTATTTTCTTTTTTCTGCAACAACATGGTAGGACTGCATGTATAGCGTGAATGAGTCAGTAGGGGGCAGTACTCAGTAATGCACGGAGTACAGTAGCAGTTAATAAGTTGTTTTCATTATTCTCTGGGTGTGCCCCTCAAAAAATATGTCACCGGTAAAGTGTGCACTTTGTACTTTATACTTTCAAAAATACTTTTTGAGTACATTTATCAGCCTGTACTTTTTATTTTACTTGAGTTGATATTTGGATCATTACTTTGTAGTCTTACTCAAAATGATTTTTACTCTTGCCATCTCTGCAAACAATACAATACAGATAACAAGTAAGCATTCATGAAAAAACAATATGCGATAAACTAACGCTAGATGTTTGTAATAGTTAGGAAGCTGACGCTGTTGGACCTAGCCAATCACTCAGATTTTTACATGGAAACGTCTCATTGACCACCCCGTGTTCTAACCAGGTAAGGAACTTTCTGTAGCTGTTGGTGATTAAATATGATTATGGTGCTTGGTGTGACATCACTACAGAGAACAGGGATCGTTCACCAGTTAATAATAATCAAGTATGACTATTATGTTACTTATAGGCTACAGAAATGCACCAAAATTTAATCACTTCTTTCTTTCGTCATTTACAACAAAGACAGTGCAAAATATCATCCAGATCCGTGCTCAACTTTTTCAGTTATTCAGAGGACAAACCAATGCGACCAAAAACATTACCTGCTCCACGGCTCCACCCCGGCGCAGGTAACAATAATCCCTCACAATTAAATTTAAAAATTTGTCATTTAGAATATAACTGTATTTGCCTAGAACTGTTGTGTGCTGCGCTTTTTCACCATTTCCGGAGGCTAGCAATATGGGGGGGGCGATACTGGGGCCCCACCTCCAGAGAAAGCTATGAGGTAGTGTTAATGTAACTGTGCTTGATGTTGTTATTTAGGCGAGTTTCCATTCATACTCACATTTATACTGCCTGTAGATCCGTTTGTGAGAGTCCATAATTAACTCTCTCTTATTGGGCTTAAAGCCAAATAGGTAATTGTACTTGTGGTCTTTGGCTGACGGGACGCTGGTTCGTGAAGCAAAGTACACAAAAGTCCAGTACACCAAGCACGCACCTTTAACATGCACTCATACATCCATATTGCATGTTCAGTGGTAGTTTTAATAATTACTACCAGGAATCATAACAAAAATAGGGGACTGCGTGCGTTGTTATAGTCACTGCTTTATGAGAAAAAAATCAAATATTGTTGCAACTTATAGATAAAAATTCAGTAGAAGTCATTTTTGAAATGATTGAAAATCATTGGAACACATGAAAGCATTGATTGTATTAGATTGGTTATGGAAACTATCAATTACCAGCTTTCCCTACTCATGAATGTCAGGTAACAACAATAATACAAACAGCAAAATTATTGCTAATTTATAGCATGATATGGACATTTTTCCATCTAATCCCAAAGGTGATTTCATCCATTTTTTTGTCCGTAGTTATAGTGCTTACGTAGCATTCCTGAATGCCGGATGAAAATGGAGCGATACCACATATTACCACAGCCCATTGTGGGGGCAGTATAGAGGCAAAGGTTTTCCCATTCATCAAAATCATGCTTGTCCTCCAATTCCTGCATTTCCATGGAAAACTATTCTCCATTTACAAGCTGATTGTATTTAAGTGTTGAACATTGCACCTTGAAAACAGGTATGAAAAAATGTTGATGACAATTAAAAATGGCTTTGTGTGGACAGCACGAAGATGAAATCTCTTCCCTCCCCCAAGAACTAGGTGTCTTTCTGGAGATTTGCTCCTTGAAAACTGTATATTTTATAGTGCAATAGACTGTGGTCACTAAAAAATGCACAAAAACAACATATGATGGTAAGTCAGACCGCCAAATAGAAGAGCCTCAAAATGGATGTGGTAGTGAATGACATTTTTAGATAAGGATTTTGCAGAGTTGTAAATGACGAAAGAAAGAAGTGATTACATTTTGGTGGATTTCTGTAGCGTATAAGTAACATAATAGTCATACATCATTATTATTAACGGGTGAGCGATCCCCGTTCTCCGTAGTGACGTCATGCCGCGTGGCCGCGACTCCCGTGCCTGCACCAAGCAACATAATCGTACTTAATCACCAACACCTACAGATAAATGGATGGAAAGTTCCTTAAATGGTTAGTGCACGGGATTGTCTAGCAATGTGCGATGCATGGACGATGCGTTGGTTCTGGCTCGCCAGGCTACTACTCTACGAACACTTGCATTGATAATGGCTTGCCACACATACTAATAAAAGTATGTTTTCGTACCACTACGGCACAGGTTTCCAATCGCTGAGTGCTTCTAGTTCAAACTGTAATGACATTACAACTTTTCAGAAGTAAAGTAAGGGAATGTGTGTAACAGTAGGGGAGTAGTCATGTGAACACAGCGATTGAACCACCCGTCAAACGCGGCACACGATAGATGGAGGTTTATAATCGGATACTTGACATACTAAAGCAGTCACAGTGCCAGGTCTCAACCTTCCCCAGCCGTCCATGATGCACTTCATGAGTGTGCTTCTTCTGTTTTTCAGACTTACTTACTTATCCGTATCCATTTTGTGACATTCCGTTCAATTCAATTTTATTTCTAGGACAATGCACATTGAATATATTCATATAAATATGTAAACATACCAGATTGTAGCACAAAAGGCTAATTTCCATCTGGTGTCCTATACTAAGCAGGTCAAAGGTAAACATTTACTAAGAACCATTTTGCATCAAAGACCTGTATTGAAGAAGTGACTGGAATGCATGACAATGCTGATTTCATAATAGAGTTATGTTTAAAAGCAATCTGAAAGTCTCTCTCATTGCACATTTCATGATCTCTGCCTGTAGCAGAATGTGCACCAACATGGGGCTTCTCCAGAGGCGCCGATCCAATGTTGTTTAAGGTCAACATGTCGACTCGTGACCATCCATAGATGTTGTCTCCCTCTGCTTCATTGAACTCCTTCTAATTCTCTGATCCCTTTTTAGACCGATTTGAGAGCGATTTTTATGAGAGATCGGCTTTTGATTAACAACTTTATTGGTTTGAGTGACGTCATTCTGCAGAGATATTTCATTTCTTTGTGTAGCGAGTGTGAAACGAATTGGGGGTTGCTGGTTGCTGAGAATCACACAACGCAATGTGATTTGATAAGAAGCACATGATGTAGGCGGGTGGAGTTCCCAGCATGCAACAGGAGCAGCAGGAGCTGAGAGCCAGACGGCACCCTGTGATATGTGCGATAGGACGGTGTATATAAACAGTTGATTGCCCTACGGTAATCGTTTGCACAGCTGATTACCGTTGAAACAATCACTGTCTATGTATAATCGATTACACCAATCACCCTCGTTACATTGGTGCCGTGACCCAGATCACGCATACAGGAGCCTTGTATAGGAACTCGATAAAGCCACCTAGCTGGAGGCTACGGTATGACCTGAGGTAGTTGGCATACTATGGCCAGTGGGACGACGGGGTCTGAATCTCCAAAATAGGGGAGGTATGTGTGATTCAAAAAACAGGGGAGAGTGCGACTGTGGTACAAACTGGGGGGTTGCTGCAATAGAATCACACAACGCAATATGATTGGATAAGAAGCACACTCACATTTGTCATCTGTGAGTTTGTAATTAGTCATCGTTCACACGTTGTGGTTTTGGAATGGAATGAAATTCATTACTTTTCTTTTGAAATTTGGTAATGGTATTGTGTTACAGATTATTGCAATTTTGAATTAGTAAGGATTACTTTTGAGATTACTTCTCAACTCTGTCCATACATCATTATCTATCTTGAAGCGGTCAGAGGGCAGGCAACACTTTGAAGCAGAGACAAACTCAGAAGCCACATAAAGGCACAGCTACAATATTGTTCCCATTCTTTGGGTGTGGGGGCTGTGTGGAGTTAGTGTGTGTGTAGGGTGGTGGTGAGGGAGGGCACGGGGAGGGGGGCTGGCGTCATGGGGTAATAACTCACTGCAGATATGAGCATGGAGCTGTGGGTCCACGGGACAGTGAACTTAAGCCGTTAGTCACCCTGACATAACAAGCTCACAGACATGGACCGTCGGCTGTGGGAACTCCTCGGCCCACTGCACCATAGCAAAGACTTTGAAGTCTCCTACGTGTCTGGAGGCAACGCACACGTTTCTCTCCACCTTACGCCTTGGATGTTACCCCGTGTGATGTCAGTAACTATAGTACAGTTACAGTAATTACCAGAGTTACAATTACATTTTTAAATGACGTAGTCAAGTGACATTTGCCAGGTATAGGGGATTGGATTGCATTCATATAATCATTATGAAAGTCAAATCAAGGACTTTGTACTAACTTGTAATTGTAAAGGTAGAAGAGCCTTGACCACAGTCGCTTGCATCTGACATTTATAGAGCACCATTTTGCACCAAAACACGAAATTGAAGAAATTAAAAATCATGGGAACAGTGGGGCGCGGGGAAAAAAAAGAATGAAAAACAGCGCTTGCGCCAAAAAAATATCTCCTAAAAACAAGAAGCACTCAGAGATTCTACTACTGCTGCGCTGTAGTGGTACAAAAAATAGTACTTTCAGTGCTAGCAGTACCGTATGCGTGGCAACCCATTATCAATGCAAGTGTTCGTAGAGTAGCGCAATTGCGATTGACGCCGCCGGCGAACATGCTCAGCACCAGCCAACTACATTTCCCAGCACTCACCGCAAGTCTGGTCACAGACTTCGTTCGTGATTATGATGATTATGTTACTTATAGGCTACAGAAATGCAATTCTTTTGTTGGTCATTTACAACAACTCTACAAATTTTCATCCAGATCCGTGCACAACTTTTTCAGTTATCCTGGTGACAGACAGACAGACAAACCAAAGCGACCAAAGACATAACCTGCTTCCGCGGCGCAGTCCCGGCGCAGGTAACAAACAATAATTTGGTCGCGCGTAGTAGCGGTTAAAGACACTGCGCCAAGGCAGCCCCTTACATAGTGGGCTGAGGCTTAAGACCACAGCACCCTCAGATCGTTTCCCCTCATGGTCATATATGTCTGGAGGTGGTTCAGTGGCGGTCTTTAGGGCTTTAACACCGAGAAAGTATTTTGTTCTTCGACGATGCATTATTCAAGTTGTCTTTGTTTTGTTGTGTGTATTTATCCATCTGCATTGAACCAGAGATCTATCTGTTTTTCTTTCTTCCGTTAATATTATTTATGTATTTCTCCACTAAAGGATCCAGCGAAGGCTATCCAAACATGTAGGTTTAATGAAGGTCGGCGCGTATTGTAAGTTATCAGGTTTTTTTGTTTCGGTTTTTTTCATCCACACCGTGCCAAGTTGAGCCTGTTGCACACGGAGAGACATCGGCGAAGGTCAAATGAATGATTTAAGGGGAGAATTAAAACAGGACTTAAGGCCAAAGCGGGCATGTGCACAACACAAGTGGAGGCTGTCGGTGATGACGAGAGCCGCCGCTGCTGCGCGGTTTGAGAGCAAAGCACTGGACATTTTAGCCTCCAGAAAAAAACAACGGTATCGTGTTTTCATTCTATTTATTTATTTATTTATTTTTCCCCCCTCCTCTTCGCTTGTCGGTGCAATCCCCTTCTGAAAAGCTCTGGAGCCTCCAGCTAACGCCTGTGCGGTCAAGAAAAATGAACCCAGTTATACCACAAACAGGGTCGGGGAGATACTACGAGCCGGCTCAGATTATCATTATTATCATTATTGGAATGGGAAAGATTTATATACGACTGCCACCGTTACAAATGTATCGAGAAGTATCTGCTCCCTGGGTGCGTGTGGGAGGGCGTGCATCGTTCTCTCTAATCGTTTTAATTTGTGTACCCCCGCTTGCTTCAAACATCAGTCAGACGACCTCCACACAAATCCGACAGAATGCAATCCCAAACAAATACTTTACAACGCATTTTGGGAATTGGCTATGGGAGTCGGTTAGTGCGACTCGCACACAAACTCCACCGATAGACGGCTTGGGGCAGGGAGAGAGAATGGAGGTTATTGGTGATGGAAATATCAGACGTTATTGGCTATGAATGGTGTTTGGCAGGAGCAAGGCTAAGGGGGACAACAGTGCATGACACACCCACACACACATCTACTGGAGATACCTCGGAGAGGCACGGATATGAAACGGATCTCTGGTAGCAGCAGTGATGGCAAGTAATGAAGTACAAATACTTAAGTACTGTACTTAAGTTACATTTTCAAGTATCTGTACTTTTTGAAGTACTTTTTAGTGAGATTACTTTTTATTTGTTCTGAGTACATTTTTTCAAGTCATTATAACCCATAATCCCGCCGCCCCCACCCCCCTAGTGGTTTTTCAGTGTTCTGTCAGTGTTCCTATTTCAGCTCTTCCGTTATAGCAGCTGCAGCTCCTTTCCATATTTCATATCATATTTATGAAGTTTACACCTAGCCCGAACTGTTCTAGGGCAGCCCATAGGTATTTCCACTCCAGCCTATCGAATCAGCATCTAGAGAGGACGGCGCATGGGGCGTCTAGCTGATGGGTTTCACGAATTATATGTAACAGTCGCCTTATATTGTCTGCAGCAAGACGGTTCCTCATAAAACCAGATTGGTCTGTGTGTATAAGTTTACCCATGTATTTTTCTAGGCGTAACGCTAGTACTTTGGAGTATATCTTTTTATCAGAGTCAATCAGAGAGATATGCCTGCAATTTGCACATTCCATAGGGTGCCTACCTTTCTTGGGGATCAATGGGATTAGCGCTACGTTGGTGTGTTCATGGATGGAACCTTTCTCTATGGCAGATTGAATCGCACGTAGCACGTAACTGGCCCTAATAAATCCCAGAAGTGTAGTAAGAATTCAGGGGGAATGCCATATTTTCCAGGCGTCTTTCCTTTTTTACTACGTTTAAGAGCACCTTCTAGTTCTTTTAATGTTATTGGTCGATTAAGATCCGCTATTTCTTCTTTATCTAGTTTGGGTAAATTCAAATTATCTAGAACGTTTTTACATTTATCTGCATCAAAAGTATTTGCTGATTTATAAAGATCTTCATAAAAGGTTTCAATTGTAGCATTTATTTCCTCCGGATTAGTTACAGGCCCCATGGTGGGTGATCGTATAACATCTATCGATGAGAATGTTTCGCTTCTCTTAAGTTTCAAAGCTAACAGTCTACTTGGCCGACTCCCATTAAAGTAATAATTTTGTCTCACGCTGTGCATAATGAATTCTGCTCGTCTTCTTAATAGATCGTCTAGTTCCACTTTGATAAGTTTTAGCTCCTTATTCACAGTTTCTGAAAATTTAAATCCAATACGTTTCTCTAGTGCATGACACTTGTCCTCTAGTTCACTTATCTTTTTATTTCTCTCTTTTTTTGAGATGTGATGTATAAGATGTACTGAACCCTCTTATGAAGCCCTTTGTAGCCATCCAAATAAATTCCGCATCTTCCACAGAGTCGTTATTATTATTCAGGAATTCAATAACTTTAGTCCT
>OMKY01182463.1:0-13013 GCA_900302395.1 Bregmaceros cantori
GTGTGTGGGTAGGCGTGTGTGTGTGTGTGTGTGTTGGTGTGTGGGCGTGTGTGTGTGTGTTTTTTTTGTGGGTGTTTGTGTGTGTGTGTGTGTACATGCGCGCGTGTGTGTGTGCGCGTGTGTGTGGGGGGGCGAGTGTGTGTGTGTGGGTGGGCGTGTGTGTGCGTGTGTATGTGTGTGGGTGGGCGTGTGTATGTGTTGGTAGGTGGGCGTGCCTGCGTGTGTGTGTATGGGTGTGTATGTGTGTGTTGTTGGGTGTGCTTGGGCGTGCGTGCGTGTGTGGGCACGTGTGTGTGTACGTGTTGGTGGGTGTTGGGGTGTGTATGTGTGTGGGTGGGCGTGTGTCTGTATGTGTGTGGGTGAGTGTGCGTGTGTATGTGTGTGGGTGGGCATGTGTGTGCGTGTGTCTGGGTGGGTGTGTGTGTGTATGTGTTGGTGGGTGTTGGTGTGTGTGTGTGAGGGGGGGTTCTGAGTAGAAAAAATACTATATTTCTGTCTATGGTAGATCTGTGGTAGATCTGACCTACTTAGTCATTTGGACAATGGATCTAAGGTTAAAACATGTGTGCGCACTCCTGATATAAACATAGTATGTTTAAAATATGATATGAAAGATGGAAGCAGAATCCACTGTTGATATCATTTTGGGTGCACATGCACGTGTGACTGCTGTTACCAAGAATGTGTTAAGAAGCCAAATTTCCAGAGCGTCGTGAGTCTGCAAAGAGATAAAAAACAGATTTCACCTTTGGGCTGCAGTGTCTCACCACGGGTCAACACCAGTTAGCACGTTCCACTGAATTAGAATTAGATTGTCCAATCATTTGAAATCAATCACACGTTGACTCGGAATGTACAATTATATATGCACAGATCACTAACAAATAGTAATTGTAGTCGTTTACAGCCACTCTAAATTACACTTTTATTTGAATAGGGTGGGGGAGGCCAACCTGCGGCTCGCGAGCCGCATACCGGCTCTTTGCCTGATATCCTATTGCTCTTTGCACCCCCAACCAATTTTTTTGTCAGTTGGTTGAGTAGTTAATTATTGGTTGGTTGTAGAGGTGAGTGATTCATCGATTACAATTATTAATCAATTTTGAAACCAGAACACCAACTGAATCGTTCCCTTCCCCCTCAGCCACATGCGTCCGAATATGTGTGTGTGTTATACAGCTCTGATCCGCGCTGTATAACACACACACATATTCGATTTCTTCGGCACTGTCGGTTTACAAGCACCCGTCTATACGAGTGTCCTCGTTCTCTCTCTCTCTCGTTCACGTGCCCGTGTGTCGATGTGGCTCTTTGCTGAAACATACTCACATATGTGGATCTTGTTTCCAACTCGTAAACGTATTGTTGTTGCTGTAGTTCAAGGAATGGAAGGTATTTATGAATGTGCATTCATTTATTCACACTGCATAATTGTATTGTATTGTATTGTATTCTAATGTAATGTATCTTTGAAATAAAATAATAAAGGACATGCCAAAATATTTTTAAAACAATGACAATTATAATAAGTTGTAATAGAGTTGCCTAAAAAGGCTGGTCGGTGGCTCGGAGGTGCTGAACGGTGACATTTGCCAGCCTGTGGAGCGTCTGTCCCCAGGCCAGCCGTTCCTTCTCGTCGCCGGGCCGTCGGCTGGAGAAGGCTGCGTACACCAGGCTGAGGACCAGCCGGTCAAAGCCCGCCACCTCCCGGCCCACCGCGGACCCTCCGTCGGCCTCAGAGAGCTCGGCGGCGGTCAGCAGGAGCTCCATGGAGCCCAGCGACTTGGGGACGTTGTCGTTGATCTGCGACATGAAGGCTCGGCCCTGACGCATGGAAGCCATCTCTTCATCGAGGAGAACAAAGTTGTTGTACTGGTCCACCTCGATCCCGCCCAGTAAGAACTGCGTGAGGACATACAGAGGGGAGAGACATACAGCGGAGAGAGAGATATAAGCAGGGCTTGAAAATTATTTTTAAAACATTCCACTCTTAATGGTTCAGCCAGGTCTATCTTTAGCGTTTTCGTTCTCGGAACTGTTCCGCCATCAAAATATCGGTCCTTAACCGGCACATAACGCAAAAATGTTGTTCGTTCTTAAAGTTCCTAATTTTGTGAAATATTACATTTTTTATATTCTTTATACAAAATATAACATTTGCTGGACAAAAAATTTCAGTGAAACTGTATTAACGTGAAAACCAGGTTTAAAACGCCATTACATTCGCTTTCTCGTTTGTGATGGGTGCATGGGGCTTGATGACTGACAGTGAATGTGGACGGAAATAGTCTCCCAAACATAAGATATGTTAAAATATAAAGAGAACGAAAAAAAAAATGTTAACCGGTTTTGTGGATTTCATAAATGTTACATTTCTGTTCTGGAACAGTTGAAGAAATCTTTTTTTGTTTTCATTTCCGCTCCTGGTAAAATTCAGTAAATTTCCATTCATGTTCATTTTCGTTCCTTGAATCGGTTCGGAGCCCTGGATATAAGGCAAGGTGGTCCTTAGAATAAGTTATTCTCTTTATTTCACTTGGCGGTACGGTGGCGGAGCCTCACAGCTAGAAGATTGTGAGTTCGAATTCCAACCCGGACAGGTCCTTTCTGTGTGGAGTTTTCATGGTCTCCCCGTGTCTGCGTGGGTTTTCTCCAGGCACTCCAGTTTGCCTCACAATCAAAAACATGTTCTAGTTAACCAGCTCTATTCAGTGCCCCTGGCCCAGGCACCACCTCACCATCTGTAGTTGGCCCCCGGACGCTGCGCACATATCTGCCCACCGCTCCTCAGGGATGGGTTAAATGTGGAGGAAGTATTTCACTGTACATGCATGTATGTGTGACTATATATGTATATAGTATATCTCTATCAGGAGGACCCGAGGAAGCGCTCCCTTTTTGAACATGCCCCCAAATATTTGCACACAATTGTTTGGTATTTGACAGGGTCCTCGGGTATGAGTGATGTTGTGGGAGTGGGGTTATAGAGAGGGAGGTAGAGAGAAAGGGGGGGAGGAGAGGGAAAGAGGGGGGGAGGGATTGTGAGAGAGAGCATGTGATGAAGAACGAGCGAGGAGAATGGGCGGAGGCACGGGAGAAGTTGTTAGGAGTGTGGTCTGCAAGTCTATGAAAGTGCTGGATTGGGGAAAATAACTAAATGAACACATCTCCCAAAAATCAGACGAAATTAAATATATAAATAAGTACATGAATAAATAATAAAATATGAAACACTGCAAGCATCGCACACGAGTGAGATGGAGAGAGATAGAGAGGGGGAGTTAGAGTCATGTGTCCCGCAAGGGATCCCGAGCTCCATTGAACCCCATTGTTTAAAAAGTGTACGCGAGTGTGTGAAATGTATTTTGGTGTCAATACCTCATACATTAGGTTGGCGTCCTCCAGTGACATGCTGCTCTGAGGACTGCTGTATATGAATGCAGCCACATCTGACAGATTCAAAACATTGTGTTAAAAAGATAGCTCATTTCAAAGTGTTATTGTGTTTCAGTCATTGGTGCAAAACACTTTCCTTGCACACCATACATATTATGGAAGTATATAAAAGAACAATCTAGTTTAGCACTGAAATCACCAGATTTTTGTATAGCGCCAAAATCGCAACCGAGGTCGCCTCGACGCGCTTCACAGAACCAATTTGGTTTTAGATTTTAGTCTTAAAAAGATATACACACTAACAATTTACCTAACAACCTTTCCAACCCCTGATTAACAGAACTTCTTTAACTGAGGACGAGAGAGAAGAAAGAGGAAATTTGAGAAAATACCTACAAATTTGCAACCATTTACCTTGTATATGTAATGGATGTAAGAAGTTCCCACAAAGTAAATTTTGCAGGGTTAAATCAACACTTAAAGAGTTAAATTTAACATTGTGTCTGAGTGCATTTGTTCCTTATCAGATTTGGCGTTAAATTAATTCTTTCCATAGTGTTAAACGTCGACCAGAGACAGAGGGTATCCGTATGCCCCAGGGAGGGCGCAGAGGGTAGCACCGCCGCTACACCCATAAAGGGACGGGCGTCTGCATCTCAACGGGCGAAGGCCACGAGGGCTTGCAACACAGCGAGTCTGCCTCAGCGCCGCTGCGACCCAAACCCCTGGGGTCCGAGCAGAAGCTTGGTCCGCACCCAGGGTCGCATGAGTCACGACGCAATGAAAATGGCGGCCTCTAACGGTTGAGAGAGGATGAGGTGTGCGGGGCTTTTGTAGAGTCTAATTGACACAGCGTAACTTGTAGAACAAGAAGAAGAAGAACTCTGCAAATTAACATCAACACTAGTAAGTATTCAACTCCATCTGTTGTTGTAATAACTCTGAAAGAGTCAATGAACTTTGACACTGCATATTTAACACTGCCAAATTTACTGTGTACAATGAACACCCGCACAAAGAAGTTCCCACAATGCAGCGGGACAAACAGGAGGGTGGGAGAGAATTGAGTACCGTTAGTCTCCAGACAGAACGTAGGTAGGACTACATATAGCAGCAGATTGCCCCCATGGTAATTGGCTGGTCAACCCTTTACGGTCGGTTCAATCACTGCTAACATTACATGACCGTTCCACATCTGTTACATATATATTTAGTTAGAATATAGACATCTCGTTATAGAACATGCATTCACAACATAACAGTCTTACCTTCAGTAAGCTGTCCATACCACAGCAGGTACAACACCAAGCAGACCTGCAGCATCGCAGACGTGTCCGGTGTCTCCTTAACCTCCGTTCTTCATTCTTCTAATCCCCAAATAAAACTCTTCTCCTGCACCGTCAGTCTGTCTCTATTCTCTCTATCATATAAAATACAGTCTGTCTCTGGATCGGTCCCCCAGGTCGGGAAGTTCTGCACATTCTTCTACTTAGGAAACAGAGTCCGGCTGCCAGCTGGCTACCCTGCAGAGGCCAACCCTTTCTCAGTCCACTTCCAAAGCACCTGTTTTCTTTTAGACAGATATAGGCAGAGTAGCCATAAAAATGACATACGTAAAAGTATTGTTACCTCACCAAAATATTACTCAAGTAAAAGTAAAGAGAGAGAGAAAGAGAGAGAGAGAGAGAGAAAGGTATGACGCCAACAGTTCCCAACAGTTAACGACTAGCGAATTGCTACTCATTACATTGAAAAGTAGTTAAAGTAGAAAGTAACTTGTGAGAAATGTACTCCAAAAGTAAAACCATACCATCTCTGGTTTTAGAACTGCTCGGAGCTTAACAGCCTGATATTGCTAAGGTTTTTTTTTTTTTCGTTTGACACTATTTTGGATTATATTTAGAATCTATAATAAATGACAATAATAATTATAATTCATAACGCACTTTACATTCAAAAGAGCCTCAAAGTGCTACAAATAAAATAATAAATAAAGGTTTAAAGAAACAGACAGGCTGCAGCGTAAAAAATTGAACGTTTTTCTCTTTTTTTTTTTAAACTGTGGATGTGCGGGAGTCAGTACTTACCTACTTTTAGATTACTTTTGAGAAATGTTTTATTTCTATAAAATAATTTGCCGTACTCAGCAGGTGTGAGTAGCTCATAAAATAGCCTGAAACCACCCTGAATAGCATACATTAAAAAGATTTGGAACACATGAAGTTATTAGTTGGAATTATTTGATTAAAGTTTTTTTAAGTAATCCAAAAGCAATCCTCATACAGAAAATAATTTAACGAAATTTTGGTTGTTCGCAATTTATTTAATTCTACTTATATTATGAGTTGAACACTGAAATGTATAGTAAATCATTTAGTAGAAATAAAACAATTCTCAAAAGTAATCCCTCCCAATACCACTCGCTTGGTGCGTGCTCTAAACTCCGCGGCTCTTGTCGCCCTCTGTCGGTCAGAAGTTATTTAAATCAGCCGCACCTGTCGGTTGCGCGGCGGTCGAGTTGACTTGAGGAGGCCCACCTGTGTCGGAGGCTCACCCGGAGAACCTGGACCTGGTTCCGTGGACATGGACGGAGGACTCGAGGACTTGGAGCTCAGGGAGGCCCAGCGGGAGTATTTGGATTTCTTGGATGATGACGTATGGTTAACATTATTTTTTTACATTTATTCAAAGTGATAATATTTATACTTGCCGTCGCCTATTGCAATTTGTACATGGTGTTATTGTTGGCAATAAAAAAAAGGAACTTGTATTTCACATTTATTTTTACTAATAATTTATGATCTTGTTTTAGCCTTTTAAACTTTTGGGGGAAATGATATAATTTTCTGTGTGTTGTTTATTTCATTTATAAATTAGTGAATGCATTTTAAAAATATATTTAGAATCTAAATGAGTAGACTCTCCTCCGGTTGTCTTCATCTGGATTTTATTGGATCATTTGAGACATTTTCAGTGTAGCAACCTAACTTCTGAATCTGATTTAAAATGTAAGTGTAACAAATGTCTATATGCATGTCTCAATAATCACAGCAAGACCAGGGAGTCTACCATGAGAAGGTCAGGAACATGGTGTCGGACGACAAGTGCCGTCTCATCGTCAACATCAACGATCTCCGAAGGAAGAACGAGAAAAGGGCGAAGGCGTAAGTTATTTATTATGACGTAGTGCTGCAGCTATAACGACTATTTTCATAGTTGTCCCCTGGATTATTATGCAGGGGACAAACCAACGCAACCAAAAACATAGCCTGCTCCGCAATGGCACAAGTAATGGCTGATTGAAGGAACTGTTTCTGTTAAATGAGAAGTCCCCAGCATGACCATACTCTTGAATGTTCCTCCTGCGTGTTTCAGACTAATGAAGGAGTCTTTTGGAGAGCTGGTGGCCTTCCAGAAGGCTCTCAGAGAGCTGGTGTCCTCCATCGACGCCACCTTCTCCAAGCAGTTTGAAGAGTTCCACGTGGGCTTCGAGGGGAGCTTTGGAACCAACCACGTCACCCCCAGGACTCTCACCGCGCGCCTGCTCGGGACCCTGGTCTGTGTCGAAGGAATCGTGACAAAGTGTAGGTACAGCGTCACTGAGTCTGTAAAACATTTGCTCGTGTACTGCCCAGTAGCTCAGTCGGTTAGGCAGAGCACTGAAAAGCACGCATATGCCTTAATGGCACGGTGGGTCGGTGGTTCGAATCTCGCCACCGACGTATTTCCCGCATGTCTGCCCCCCCATCTTCACATGTTTCCGCTAACCCTAATAAATAAAGTTTGGAAAAACTGCCTGAATGGGCTGGAAAAAACATTAAAAAAACATTTGCTTGTGCAGCTACATGCTACTAAAATGAATGTAACTTAGCGAAAGCCTGCTTCCCTGTTACACGATTATTTGATACATTTGTACAGGGAACTAAACACCGGAACGTACCAAACCAATGGAAAGTGACCCAGATTTAGCCAGATACACATTAAGAACATGTAACTCCAAATAATGATTCCATAGTTCTCGTTCAATTGGGGTGTTTCATGGTGACTTCACAGGACAGCGGCAAACATTTTGGTGGTAGAACTTACGGTGAAGTATATGTATGGTTAAGTGGTATAGCTTACCATTCACGTCCATTATGTAGGGGCAAAATACAATGGACGTAGTTAGGCTGCCATCTGCTGGTGATTGTTGGCATATTACCATGGATGCATCAATAATAGAAGACTTTTAAATGTACAATGTTATGCAAATATCACTCTCTGCTTGTTGGTCTGACCGTGATGATACCACCATAATGTCTGCCGCCGCCAGAGATGGCCTGAATGGGCTGGAAAAAAAGTATAGATACTTAAATTCTACTCAAGTACAGTACTCAAGTATTTGTACTTTGTTACTTGCCATCTCTGGCCGCCGCCAAGTGGTGACATCACCATGCAACAGCCCTGTTGGTTGAAACAAACTTCAACCAAGCCTCTGATTGGTCAATGTAAATATAAGTGCATATTGCTGGCTGGAATCATTATTTAATTTTTGATTATTTTAGAATTTTTAATTAAAGGCATGGCTTTCAGGACTACAAATTCTTTTTTTTTTTCCTTTTTTAAATAAGAGTTTAATAAAGTTCGGTTTCGGTTCAAGGAACGGAAACTGAAAATGAACGTAATTTTACATAATTTTATGAGGAGCGGGAACGGAAACGGTAAAATATTCAACTGTTCCAGAACAGAAACTGAACATTATGAACTCCACAAAACCGGTTAAAACGTTTCTTACTGTTCTCTATGTATTTTAACACATCTTATGTCTGGGAGACTATTTCCGGTTGTGTATCCATCCAATTTGCACTGTCAGTCATCAAGCCCCATCCATCTGGACCTCCATCTTGTGGACAGACGAGGAAGCGAACGTAATGGCGTTTTAAACCTGGTTTCACGTTCATACAGTTGCACTGAAGTTTAAAAGTCCACTAAATATATTTTGTATTAACTATATCAAAACTTAACATTGCACAATATAAGGAACTTTAAGAAATGAACAGAATTTTTGTGTTCCGAACCTGGACCGATACTTTGGTGGCGTAACGGTTACGAAAACGTTAAACATATGCCCATCTGCACCGTTCGGAACGGAACATTTTAAAAATAATTTAGTTTTCAAGCCCTGAATCTGTATGACTTCAAAGTAATAACTTGGAAGTCACATGACCTGTTGAGTGCAGGTTCCCTGGTGAGGCCCAAGATAGTCCGCAGCGTCCACTACTGCCCGGCCACCAAGAAGACCCTGGAGCGCAAATACACGGACCTGACCTCCCTGGACGCCTTCCCTTCCAGCGCCATTTATCCTACCAAGGTGAGTCGGAAAACGTGGAGCCCTGCTGTCAATGTACTGGATTGGAGCTATAGTTTAACTGGCAGGGGCAATTTGACCAAAGAAATTCAAGAGGGGGTCTCTATCCCCGCCTTTTTAAAGTTCTTGTCTCATTGACAACTTTTTTTTTCCGGCAATAGCGCAGTTTTTAATTATTATTAATTATTATTATTTTTCTGGCGCCAGCACTGTTTTTCCATCTTTATTGGATAGGATTAGTCGGAAACTGGGTTGAAGAGATCGGGGGTAAACATTGCAGACAAGTCGACGAGCGTAGTCGGAACTCGCGACACTGCAGCCGCTGCAGTAGACACAGCGTCACTAACATGGGGTCGCGTTAGGTGCGGTAACCATAACCTCTCGGCCAACGTGGGCCCCCCGTTTTTAATTCTTTTGCTAGGATTAGGCGGAAACTGGGTTGAAAGGAACGGCGGTTGACACCGTAAATATTCGTTCACATGAGGAATAAAAACCACGGCTCTACCTCTCTGTCACCGCGCTGCTCCAACTTTTAAATGGAACGTTATTTTCATGGAAAACAAAAATATAGACATTGCAGACAAGCCGAGGAGGATAACTCACGGCACCGCAGCAATGGACACAAAGTTGCGATGGACACAGCGCCATTAATATGAATGGGGGCACGACAAACGGCTACCCCAAATATTTTGTGTTGACTAACGGAATTGCAAGATTGATGCTAACATAGAAAAATCTAAATGGTGAGTAGCATGAGACGAGATGGACATTTTTCTATTTCCAGGATGAAGAGAACAACCCTCTGGAGACAGAGTACGGGCTCTGTGCTTATCGAGACCATCAGACTCTGACCATCCAGGAGATGCCAGAGAAGGCCCCCGCCGGACAACTGCCTCGCTCCGTGGACGTCATCGCTGACGACGACCTGGTGGATAACGCCAAGCCGGGGGACCGCGTCCAGCTGGTTGGGGTCTACCGCTGTCTCCCCGCCAAGCAGGGCGGGTTCACGTCTGGCACGTTCAGGTCAGCGTCTCTGGGATCAGGTCTTAAAGACCAGCAAATTGCCCACGCATCGCACATGATTCGAACGATCATTGGGTCTGACGAGTCCAAAAAAATTAAATAAAATCTATTAAAAAAAAAATCTAATTGTGTTAAGTGGGTGTGACAAGTGGCGTAGAGAAGAAGTGGCACTCTTTAAAAAAGGTTGCCCATACAAACCTCCGCCCACTTCTCGATTCAAATAAGGTCAACATTAACGGGCCGCTGATTGGTCCACAGGTCTGTCGGATTTGTACTGACCCAATGTACCGTCTAGCGGCAGCGACGCATGGACTACTCGTTGGTTCTCGCCAGGCTACCCCCGCCCATGTTTCGTAAGGAGGATGCCTATAGCAACGCGACATCGGCCTAATGAACCTCCGGTTCATGGGTCGGACCCCCGCGGCTCAAAGGTTGCCTTTTTGTTATGCCATAGTTTCCATGACAACTGCTGCTAAATATTGCCTCCTTGTGTTCTGCAGGACCATTCTTCTTGTCAACAACGTCAAACTGATGAGCAAGGAAGTGGTACCGACTTTCTCTGCAGACGATATGAACAAGATCAAGAAGTTCTGTAAAGCCCATTCAAAGGTTGGTTCAGGGCTGGTTCCATGGCTGTCTGCATCCATTTCCAACAGGGCTGTTGCAGTTTGACGTCACGGCGGCAGACATTATGGTGGTATCACGTACAGTGAAGTTAATATACGGTTAAGTGGTGTGGCCACTTCATGTCCATTCATTGGGGTAAATTCAGTGGATGTAGTTGTGCTGCCATCTGCTGGTGATTGATGGCATATTACCATGGATAAATCGACAATGGAAGACCTTTAAACAATGTTATGCAAATATCGCTCTCTGCCTGTTTGCCTGACCACAATGCTACCTCCAAAATGTCTGCCGTGACGTCGCCTTGCAACAGCCCTATTGTGGGTTTGAACGTCTAAACCTACTTTTCTTGTCAGGATGTGTTTGAGCAGCTGGGTCGGTCCTTGGCTCCCAGCATCCACGGTCACGCCTACATCAAGAAGGCCATCCTCTGTCTTCTACTGGGCGGCAACGAGACCATCCTGGAGAACGGCTCCCGCATCCGAGGAGACATCAACATCCTCCTGATTGGTTGGTTCTCCCGCGTGCTTGTGAACAATCACTTTGGTTACACCTTCTGGCTGCACAGACCTTTTTGGTGCTGTTGTTGCCAAAACGTGAGACTTTAGTCTAGCCGAATACACAGTGGATGATTTTCCAAAAAACAAAATCCTCATAAGTCATCTTACCAGGTTCTCCAATGATCAGTGTGGATGTATTCACCAGGGTTTATTCAGGATACTTCAGGACAATTCAGCAATTGGCACAGACGCGGTTACACAATGAAACTCCCATCGTCCCTCCACGGCACCAGCTTCAGAGACTCTTCCTCACTTCCCTTGTTCCGCTACTTCCAATGTCTATAGGCTCAACCCTTTTTGGTGTTGGCCAATCATATCACCGGCACGTTGTGCATGCAATACAATAATACCAGCTGGCTGTCTGCACTGTAGACCAGACAGTTTTACGAGGTCAATGAGATTATTCTCTGTACCGTTTACCAGACAGACGTTGGTTGGCCTTCGCCCACATCAGTGTGATCCCCCAGTCTCCTGTCTCAATCATTTTAGTGTTGCCTTGTGAGTGTGTGACCGCAAGGGGTTGCTGCTGCATACACAAGCACAGCAGAGTACACCAGAAGCAATGGAAGGGATGTTGGTAATTGACACTGTTACGCTAGGTTTCCACTACAGAGAGGTCCGTATACAGTCCGTACGCGGTCAGTGCGTATACGGTCCGTATACGGTCCGGTTGGAAGATCGCTGTTTCCATTGACAACAAACAGTCCTGCGTGCGGCGCATTGGTATTCGCGCGAACATACATAACGTGATAACGCACACTTCATGCAGCCCGCCCCCATGCAGTTGTCAACAATAGCACGTGCAAGCCACGAAGCAGCGCAGGAGATGAGTTTGTGTGTGTGTGTGTGTGTGTGTGTCTGTCTGCGTGTGTTCGCTTGTTGCTGTTCTTTTGTGTGTGTGCGTGTGTTTGTGTATGTGTGAGTGTGCGCCGGATCTCGGAAAAGAACAGAGTGGTTCAATGGGGAGACAGCCATGCGCATGAAAGGCGAAGTAATATATATATTCCAAAGTTTTTACGGAAGCGACTTTGTTGTGCGCGCGCGTGCGTGCGTGCGTGTGCATGTGTGTGTCATGCACACACAGGCGCACACACAACAGTGCCGTACGCACGCAGATGCACACACAACAGTCCCGTACGCTCGCAGACACACACACACACACAAGTGCAGTACACGCACACACAACAGGCCCGTACCGTATACGTGCGGTGAAAAATCGAGTCCATATATGGACCGTACGTCTACGGCACGTATTTCAGCACAATGGAGCATGCTACAACGGTGACAACACATTTGTTTGCTCACGTATACGGACCGTATACGGACCGTATACGGACCGTACAGAAAACCATTTATTTTGATTTTTCACCGCACGTATACGGTACGTACTGGGGGGCGAGGCCGTGTGCTCAGTGATTGACAGCATCGCTGATCAATCAGCGGACCGTGCGCTCCAGTGCATGAAAGGCGAAGTAATAGATATATATATTCCAATGTTTTAACCGAAGCGGCCTCGTGCACGCGGCTTTGTTGTGCGTGCGTGTGCGCGTGTGTGTATGCATGTGTGTGTCACGCACACACACGTGCACACACACACGCAAAGGGGAGCGGAACGCTCCAGGCGCACACACAACAGTGCCGTACGCACACAGATGCACACACAAAAGTCCCATACGCTCGCAGACACACACACACACACACACAAGAGTGCAGTACACACACACACACAACAGGCCCATAGGCACGCAGACACACACACAAAACAGTGCATTACGCACGCAGACACACACGCCTTTTTGTCCGAATTTCCTCCTGTGCATGAGGAAATGCGCGTGTGTCTGCGTGCGTAATGCACTGTTTTGTGTGTGTGTCTGCGTGCGTATGGGCCTGTTGTGTGCGTTCCGCTCCCCTTTACGCGTGTGTGTGTGTGTGACTTGAAAAGGTACTAGAAACTACCATTAGTGATGATTTATATTAGTGAAACGTTATATTCATGCATTGTTTTATCTAAACCTAACAACTTAATAATAATATAAAGAGGATCTATTGTCTATTGTGAACAT
>OMKY01182464.1:0-12506 GCA_900302395.1 Bregmaceros cantori
AGGATTCAAGGATTCAAGGAGTTTAATTGTCAGTCCAATACGACATATATTGGAATTAAATAATGTTCCCGCTCTTCCACAGTCTCTACATGTCATGATCACCCGCTTTCCCTCTGCACCTGCCCTGCCCACACTCCTGCCATCTGCACCTGTCCTGTCCTCCCCGCTGTTCCCTGTTACCCTGATCACCTGTTACCTGCCTGGCCGGCCTGTTACCCCTGCCTTGTTCCTGTGTTTTGGACTTTGTTTGTTGAGTAATTAAAGATTCTCCTGGTCCTGTGCATTGGTGTCCGGTGTCTGTTCTGGTCGGTGACACTACATTTATATTTGTAACCACAGATTTCTATTTCTGATTTCTATTTGTTATATGTTCAGCTTTGGCAATGCTGCTTATTAACATGCCAATAAATCCACTGTTGAGTTGCGTTGAGTTGAGAGAGAGGGAGAGGGAGAGAGAGGGAGAGGAAGAGAGAGACGGAGAGACAGAGAGAGAATGACATAGCTCCGGGGCTATCTTCTGGTATTCTGATTCAGGAGCAGAACAGACTGATAAACAATTTTCTCAGTTTGTTCTTTTTGAACAATGGAATTTAAAAAAAATGGCTCTTGGATGGTAAAAAATGATATTCTCCATTTAGAATGTGTGTGTGTGTGTGTGTGTGTGGTTTCCGATGAAGAGATGGCAAAAGTACCCAGATTTCTTACTTGAGTAAGAGTAAAATACATTAGTAAAAAAACAACTTGAGTAAGACTACAAAGTACTGATCCAAATATCTACTTGAGTAAAATAAAGAGTACCGGCTGAGAAATGTTAGACATAAACGTTAGAAAGTATTTTTGAATGTGTAAAGTACAAAAATACATTCCAAAATCCACACATTTTGGATGTTCTATGTCAATGGTATTGTTTTATTTATAGATCACACCACCGAACATTGAAATGAACATAAAACTTAACTCATCAACATAATAATTGGTGCTGTACTCAATGCATTACCGCTCCCCTACTGGCCCATTCACACTACACATATAGTCCTAGCAAAAAAACAAAAAAGTAACAAGCCTGTTTTGCGAAAAGTAAGGAGTAGAAGTACCGATATTTTTGTTGAAAATCTACTGAGTACAAGTAAAAAGTCATCAGACAAAAAATACTTCTAAAAGTACAGATGCTTGAAAATTCCACTTAAGTACAGTACTTAAGTATTTGTACTTCATTACTTGCCATCTCTGCCGATGAAACATTATGGGCCAAGATGAGCCAACTCCAGCTTGGATCCCATCTAGACTGAGCAAACACGGCAGTGCGGATAAATGAATGATGTGTCCATTAACTTTTATTATGCACGTAAAAAGTGGGAACGTGCCAGTCATGACAGAATCCATTGGCTCTGCTGGCTTCACTCAAACATCCATTACCGACACAATTCATCAAAGCGACTTTGTGGCGCGGGCGCGGCCCGGGAGAGACCGCTGCACTCACTCTGTAATATCCACAGTGGATATACCGTGATCAAGTTTACGCCACACCCCACAACAACTCAAAGCAATACCCCATAAACAGGATGGGGTAGTAACGGGTTGCATGTAATCAGTTTACAGTAATCTGATCACAAAAATGAGTACCTGTAGTCCCTTACAATTAGGATGGATTGTCCTCATGCGGGCCACTGCCTAATGTGGGACACCTAAGCTCCAGTGGCTCTGGCTGCTCCCTAAACTAATGAAGGTCAGTAAAACTATGGTAAACGCAAACTGTGGCAATGTGTCTAACGTTAAGTTAAACTGTTCAACACTACATTTCACTGTCCCACATTAGACAACTGACACACTTTACATTTAAAATAACCTGGAAGTGCTACAAATAAAAATGATAGAGATTCATACGGCCTGTCAGCGTTTGAAAGAGCCAGCTCACTTTGTCATACCAGGACAGCTGAAGTGATATATTACTTTTCCCCAACGCTTCTTGATGTTGAAGATGTACATCAAACACTTTTGCCAGGTGGTCATGTTGAAATTGTTCAACGATTTCTGTTCCGAGGGAAGCTAATGAACAAGGCGCTGAACCAGCAGATCCCCTATGGAGCATCCAAAAGACCTGTGACCACATACAGTTCTTGGCTATTACGGCCCAATGGGAAAAAAAAACTATTTCAAAGAATGAAAATGTGCGCAGTACATTGTCCTGAGGTGGCCTCCTGAAGGCCGCTGTGTCTGAGCATTCGGTGGTGATATATGTGGTTCTATTGTTGCAGCGCGGTCTGGAGTGGTCGTGGGCAGAGGCCATTTTTTTGATTCCTTTGCAGTTTGAATCAGCTCTCTGGATTTTGTAGGCTTCTACCAGAGATGTACACGAGTCCCGAACTCACGAGTCCGAGTCGAGTCCGAGTCTTTAAGGTTCGAGTCCGAGTCGAGTCCGAATCTTTAGGGGTCGAGTCCGAGTCAAGTCCGAGTCTTTAGGGTACGAGTCTGAGTCGAGTCTTGAGTCATTTTTTTCGATTGTTTAACGGCGATCGACACTTGTCTGAGCATGCCTTTGTGCACGTGGATGGAAAGGAAGCAGAGAAGAAAATATTTTTTTCAAAAGTCGAAAAAGAGGGAAAGACTCGTCAAATACTCGTCGAGAGTCATTGACCTAGATTACCGAGTCGAGTCTGAGTCTTTAGGGCGCGAGTCCGAGTCGAGTCTCAAGTCCTGTCTTTTGACTCAAGTCTGCATCTCTGGCTTGTACTGAAACAATTTTTCCATAGTGCAATAGAAGAGTTTACGTGCTAAGAACAGACATTTTGAAAATACAACTTGAAGTTACTCACTCGGTGTGGTCACATGTTCCTCTGGCCCAATCAGATGGCTGCATTCAATCGTATATTCGTCAAGAATTTGTAAATAGAACGGTTTGCACAGATTATTGAATCATGCGCTTGGTCAGGCATAGATCCGCATTGGGTGTTACCACCATCCTTTTTTGATAACGCAATAGGTGTGTGCTGTCCCATTAAATAGACAAGTTAAAAATAATTCAGAACACAGCGATGTAATGACACCAGAAGTCATATTCAGCCTAGAATTTCTACCCAAACTACCCGCCGAACTTGTCTATAGTCTCATTGGCGCTATGGTTCTAAACGATCGTCTCGAATTTGAGATGATATCTTCTTGCACATTCACCTCCCGTTCACCGATTGGGAGGTGAAGTGGACACATTTTTTTAGATGTGCCCTGGAGCATCTAGGCATGTGATTGGATATTTTATTCCTCAGCATTGTCCGTCCAAAATCTTGACCAAAATCAATGATAGAAACTTTAATGTCTGAATAATTGAACATTTTGGGGGACATTTATGAGACTTTTTTTTTAAAGCTATTAATACTAACAGATTCAAATGCTGTCCTTATTTATTCTCCTTTGAAATGCAGTCAGTGGGTCAAATCCTCCACACACACCGACTGCACTCCCTGCACATGCACACACACACGCATGCACGCATACACACAATCATGCGGGGGCATGCACGCACGCACGCACGCAAAAGTTGGTAAACAAAAAACCGTGTCCCAACTTTGTTGGCGCTGTGCCTGCTGTTGAGTCACATTGGAATATCTTGGAATATATTTGAATGTATTGGAAATCATTAGCCTCTTCTTGTGTGGCAGCAAGCAGCTGCATGGTACTACTGACACTAGTGAGTGGAGAGGATTGAACAGACTAACAACAAACTAACCCCCGGGGCAAGATCCGCAGTGAGGCCCCGGCCGGCGCCGACAGAAACGCGTCTCAGTGGCTTCACTTCACAAATATACGCCATCAGAAATGTATCCTTTTTAATGGTCTATGCCATGGAACAGTCTAGAAACTGTTAATGGAACTAGAACGGAACTGTTGATGCAACTGTAGAATGTTTATGAAAACTAGAAGCACTGATAGTGCAAGCTCCCGCCAAGGTCATGCAGTCACTGATGCCCCAACATCTAGATGCTATTATGTTACTTATAGGCTACAGAAATGCACCAAAATGTAATCACTTGTCACCAGTGGTACGCGAGCACGCTCTTGGTGGTACGTGGGACTATAGTCATAAAAATACATATTTTCATGATCCGCCAGAGATGGGACTCGAACCGGTTCTCCAGCTAGGCAGAGCGTAGGGCTAACCGCTACACTATTTGAGCTGTGTTAGTACCACGCAGTAAAGTGGAAGCAACTGCTGCTGCGGGTGATCGCAGTTTGTTAGCTCATAATAGTTGTCAAACTATTATGTTACTTATAGGCTACAGAAATGCACCAAAATGTAATCACTTGTTCCATTTGTCATTTCCAACAACTCTCAAGAGAATTTCATCCAGATCTGTTCATGACCTTTTCATTTATCCTGCTGACATACAAACCAACGCGACCGAAAACATAGCCTGCTTGGCTATAATTGTTTTTATTTTTCCCATTTATATTCACGGGGTTAGCATGAAACGGAGAGCATGGGGGGAAGCAGACCAGCAATTTCCAGTGGGGTTGAATTTCCTTTAAAACAATATTGCACTGACTTCCACCCAACAGCATGCATGCCTTTATACAGCACTGTATGTTACCGTGAACTCAACTCTCAACTCAACTCAAAAGATTTTTATGTAGCACCAAAATAGCAGCCAAAGCTGCCCTGAGGCGCTTCACAAAAGTGATTTAGTTTTTAGATTTCAGTTTAAGAAATATAGCAGCTGTTTACCTAACTACCTTTCAACCTTGATATAAAAAAATATACCTTCAGTGTTTGATTAGTTGTTGTTAATGTTAATTAGTTTTCATTGGTTAATAGAACTCCTTTAACAGAGGACTGGAGAAAAGAGGAGATTGAGATTCTCAATCAATCTCGATCTTGGACATTGACTCTTAGCAGGGGAAAGGGGATTGGGAGACTCCGTGCATGTTTGTTTCCGCCGGCACATCTGGACCGATCTACACAGCAGGTGCGTTGCTGAGAACGTTGATCACATCACATAATTCACAAACACAAGGCACGATCCGTGCTGTAATGTGAACGTGGCAGCAAGCGGCATTTATATTTGTCAGCAAAAGTCAATTTTGCAAACAATGTGTTTGTTGTACAAAAGCACAGACAGATTAATGCGGTCGGCTAACTTGCCGTTGTTGCATGTGTGAATGAGAAGACGCTGGTTTTATATTAGTTTCCAGGGGTTGTGTTAGGCAAAGACCTTAAATCACCTTTTTACATATAGACTTACATGACAGGGGCACACAGCCTATGCAGTCGTCTATGTATTGTAATTGGAGGGTGCCCCCCTCGTGGATGAGCTGGGGAAATGCACCTGAATGCAGGTCGACAACAGGCTAAGCTCAGCCCATTGCCAAGCTTCATTCAGGTCATTTATAGGGGTGTGTCGGCAACCACTAAGTGACTAACGGTGCAGGCCCACAATGACCCGCGCCGGTCACTACACTGCCTCCCCCACTCACCCTCACATGGCTTCCACCCTCGGAAGGGAGTGGAGTGAGCCTCTCAATTGCCGAGCGACCCCGCAGCCCTTCTGCGTAACCACTTCCGACACCAGTGTAATGGCAGGGTGCCCCCTCGTGGAGGAGCTGGGGGAATGCACCTGAATGCAGGTCGACAACAGGCTATGCTCAGCCTATTGCCAAGCTTCATTCAGGTTCCATTTATAGGGGCGTGTCGGCAACCACCAAGTGACTAATGGTGCAGGGCCACACTGCCCCGCGCCTGTCACTACAGTATATACCGACGAAATACGTTGCTTTCAGCCATGCTTTCTTTTTTTACAAAATATTTTATTACAATTTCACATTCTTCCCCTGACAGAGATAAAAACCAAACACCCATACATACAAGCGTTCAGGATCTCAGTGTTCAAGCAATGGTTCTACTTATTGTCCATTCAGGAGATATCCGCGTGGTAGTTCTCTAACATTTATGGGTCTCGGGGAGCAAAACATTTCTTGTTGGGTCTCTGCTGCTGAGGAACTGAAAAAGCACATTTAGAACTAACATTTACACTGAAATGTCTGGAGAGGGAGGTCGTCTAGTGTGGTTTTCATTTGTTGTAGTGTCCTTGTTTGGTTTGTTGGTGTTGTGATTGTGTTTTGTATTGTCTGTTTTTCTTTTTCTTTTTAGACATGTTTTTTGTGGAAAATAAATAGAAAATGTGATCGATAAATAATTTGTGCAGGATATTTGGCAGCGCTTAAAACATCAGAACAATGTTTTGTTTAGTGTTTGCTGATTAAGGCGTCAATATATATATATATACATGGGCACTGAAGCCAGACGTTACCAGAGAGTCTCCATGGTTAATGTGTTCAGTCAAGTCAATGAATTTGCCATTGGCATTATGGCCCACATTGCAACACGGGTGGAGACAAAACACACAGACACACACATACAGACACACACATACAGACACACACACACACACACATACAGACACACACACACACACACACACACACACACACAGACACACACACCACAGGGAAAGAACAAAGAAATTAAAACAAGAAGGGCATGAACAGAAAATGGTCAATGTCCAAATGAAAGAAGCTTGTAGTAGGCAGATCACGCTCAAGCAATAGGACAAAGGAAAAATCCAATGGAAAAATCCAACTTGCCAATGGAAACATGGTAATGCTGATAAGATAGCATGCAAATGTTAATGGTGGCATGCTAATGCTAACATTAAACCTAAACTAACGTGACCCCATTCATGTTAGTGGCCACTGTGTCTACCTCAGCGTCCGCAGTGTCGCGAGTTCGACTACGCTCGTCGACTTGTCTGCAATGTCTACCCCCGATCTCTTCAACCCAGTTTCCGACTAATCCTATCCAATAAAGATGGAAAAAACGGCGCTGACGCCGGAAAAAATAACTTTAAAAAAAGCACATTTTTAAAAATGTATTTTATTTTACATTTTCTTGGCGCAAGTGCCATTTTACCGTTTATATTGACAGGTAAAGGTAAAGATACTTTATTTCATCACACATGCATACATGTATAGTGAAATTCATCCTCCGCATTTAACCCATCCCTGAGGAGCGGTGGGCAGCTATGTGTGCGGTACAGTAGAAGGCGGCAGCCACGCCGCGTTTGAGACAACATTGCAGCAGCAGACGTTCATTCTAGTCGCGTGCAATGCGTGGACGATTAGTTGGTTCTGGCTTTCGAGGCTAGCACACGGTAACTTGAACAAGGAGGTTGAGCATTTTATTGTGAGCATTTTATGGAGCTAAAATGTTTCCCTGAGGCAAGAGTTTAATGATGAAAGTTGGGGTGATTTGGATCCCTAGTCATTTTTAATGCTTTGTCCGCTCGCCAATTTTTGTCAAACTCATGCAGGCTTGACGAATCAGCGCACCATTTAGTGTGTTATAGACAATTTGATGGGTTATTAAAATGAAATGCTACATATCCTGGAATGTGCTGTGATGAAGGGGACATCACCACCTAGCCTGGCGAGCCAGAACCAACACATCGTCCACGTATCGCACATCGCTATATGCTTGCATTGGGTCTGGTAAAACCAGGGTCGGAAAATGTAAAAAAAAGTGTTATCCAGTCACAGCACAGTAGGTGGGGCAAGCCGCATGGACGCGTGACCGCCAAACTCTGCCCACGTCTCGTGTACCCCGTACAAACTCCTCCCACGTCCGCGTTGATTGGTCGATTGATTTCGTACCGACGGCGAGCCTGATTTTCCCAGACCCAATGCAAGCGTCTAGCGATGTGCGATGCATGGACGATGCGTTGGTTCTGGCTCGCCAGGCAACCAGGGACCAGTCTGTCCTAGAGCCTGACACATCACATTTTGTCCATTCCATGCTAATGTGACCAGATTCACGTGTAGTGCCATTGTTCAAAGACTCCATTGTCAAGTTCACAGACTCCAAATTTTTTCTCGGTAACTGGTGCAGGAGTCATGGTATGTAGTATGTAGTATGTAGCAATATCAGATTTTGGGAGCCGATACTGATACTGCTAACCGGTATTTCAATTAGTATTTATTCAATTAACGGCCTATGTATATTGAATGAATTTCAACCCCTTTTAGCAAAAAAAAAATCTAAATATATTATTAATATATAATGAATTTACAGAAACCTTTATAGTACTTTTATTATTGAAATGCTGGGCTCAATTGTACAAACTTGATGTAATAGACACCACTCCAACTCGATTGAGTTGAGTCCAAAGGTGTTTATTAAAGACAAAAAGGATGTCAGAACTATGTAAGCCCAGGTTGAAGTTGGTTTCTGTGTGTAGGATGGCACAATGCTTTTACTTTTTGATTTAGTTGCATTAATTGCATAGAACATTGCCTTGGCAGGGTTACTGGGGAAGAAAAATAGTAAAACAACTAGAAGCACTCAGATATTGCAAAGCTGCGCCGTAGTGGTACAAAATAAATATTACTTTTAGTGCTAGCAGTATGAGTGGCAACCCATTATCAATGCAAGTGCTCCAGTAGCGCGTTTGCGATTGACACATATTCCCACCGGCGAACATGCCAACTTCATTTCCCAGCGGCCCGATGCGACCCGGAAGTCTGGTCACGTGACTGCGGTAAGCGCCAAGTGATCTACCGGTACAGTTGGTGATTAAGTATGATGATGTTACTTATAGGCTACAGCAATGCACAAAAATTTAATCGATTGTTCCGTGTGTCATTTCCAACAACTGTACAAAATTTCATCCAGATCCGTTCATCCAGATCTGTGAACTTTTTCAGTAATCTTGGGGACAGACAAACCTACCAACGCGACTAAAAACGCAGCCACGCCACAGGTAAATATGATTTTTTTTTTTTTAAATCGATCCACATTCTTTTGAATCGATTCATTCAATTTTGAGCTTGAATTGATTTCAAATAGATTTTTGATTGTTTTGAACCCAGCCCTAGCAGTCAGAGTTTAGACACACAGAAACGGGGGACGTAGGGCGTAATGGTGGGGCTAGGGAGGAGAGTGATGGGGGACACGAAAGTAACGACTGCGGCTCAACGTCGGCCTCAGTTCCAGCTGGCTATGTGCCATTCGGGAACCTCAGCAGGGTAGGAAACGTTCTTGTGATGTGACTTCTTTGGTGTGTCTGATGGACCGGAAGCTGCTTCCAGAAGGGAGTAGCGTGACTAGATATTAGCACGGCTGACCGAGCCAAAAAGCAACGCTATGCCAGTTCCATGTAAGGTTAATTCAGATTTTTATTTAGGGCTGCTTCCAAATTAAAAATTGTGTTTTTTCCACCCTCACGATATACTGCAGGTTCGAGTGGTTTCAAATTTATATTTTTAATTGCTTTTAACTTTATTAGTAAAATGAACGTAAAACTGAGCATGTTTCATTTGTGTTTTTTTTTTTTTTTTAACAACAGCAAGCATCTTCCATTTAATGTCTTTCTGACAAAACCTTTTTTTCTTCCAAAAAACACATTGTTTGTATTCACTAACAAGATGAAGAGGCACGTTTACAGTGAAGCTGCAGGCTCAAAGCATGGGTATGCCTACCATGCGGTATTTTTGCTTTCAAGACAACAAGCGGACAACGACGAGACTTTGCAGCTTTTACATTTAGTAGTGCAATAATCACACAAAGTAATGTATTAATCACACAAAAAAGGCATGGCCTTTCCCTTGCTGTTTTTCAATATTGCTATTATTCCCTCACAAATTAACTTTATTTGCAAATTTTGCTGAATGATCTAGGGTAGGCCCCGACCGATAATAATCAGCCAAATTTAGGTGCCATAAATATATCGGTATCTATATGGGGCAAATACAATGCATGTAGTTAGGCTGTCATCTGTTGGTGATTGATAGCATATTACCATGGATAACAGACTGAGCTACTGCAGCGCACAAAGTCAGAAGTGTTATTAACCTGAAACGTTATTGATATTGCAAACGTTGACCAACATATATTCAACACACTTGAGTGGAGGACGGACCAAACAAGGAAACTATTAATCGCGGTCGATTAATCAATTATGAAATGAGTTGCCGATTAATTCAAATAATCTTTATCATCGATTAATCAATTAATCAATTGCAGCTCTATGTGTAGCAGCTCTATTCTTCTGAAATGCAAAAAAAAAAATCGAATTTGTTTCCGATCCACAACAGAGATTCAGATTCAGATTCTGTATTTGTTATGGACTGTTGCACGTGTCTGGAAACTGTGTGCCCAAAAAAAACAAGGCCAGGGTTTCTAATATAGCAATTGCTAACAAGCTCTTTCAAAGAGATAATTATGATTTTTTATCTAACCACACAGCGCGAGCGGGCCCCTCCGAGACCACACCATCATGTTCTACCGTGTCTCTGCGTCTAGCTGACTGTGTACTAATGTGGGCCGCTCTCCGCTGAGACATACATAACTCTAATTAGCCCTCAAAGAACAAAGGTGTCAGGCGATACAGTTTCTACAAATCCTTGAAGAAAGATGTGCCTGGCGTATTTTCAGAATAATATTCACGCAGGGAGTTGGAGTGTAAAACATTACTTTTACTTTTACACTCAATGCCAACTTACAGAGTGGGGGGGTGGGGTTACTAACTGAACACAAATAACTGCACCATACTTGTCAGTGAGGGGAAGCGATCTCGCTAGGGATGCACCGATACCGTTTTTTTGAAAACTGATACCAGTACGAGTACAATAATTTCAATACTCGCTGATACTGACAAGTACTACCGACCCCCTCCTCCATTTTTTTTTTTTAAATGTAAAAAATTAAACCTATGTATATTTGATATATTAATTTGCCATGAATCTAGGTCAGAGTAGAATAGGCAGCACCGCCTCATTTCACAGCAGCGGTATCGGTATCAGTATGGTATCGTTTCATGTATTGGTTCATGGTATCGGTTCGTGGTATCGGCAACTGTTTGACAAGTACGAGTACATAAGTGAGTATCGGGGCCGATACCCGATAGCGGTATTGGTGCGTCCCTCGATCTCGTGACAGCAGACCTGAAATCATCAGCGGGATTGCACAAACATCAGCGGCTCTAGCAAAGCTAAGAACGATTTGGCAAGACAAGAATGTTTCCACCATCTCGAAGATCAGACTGATGCGCTCACTCGTGACTCGTGACATCAATCTTTCTGTACGCTTGTGAGACATGCACCCCAACGGCAAAACAAGTGAGAAGAATTTAGGCCACAGAGATGAGATGTTTCCGCAGGCTCCTCAGCATCTCAGCATCTATAGGGAACACTTCACCAGCCAGAAAGTGTAAGCCAGAAAAAACAAGCCATTGGACCATATGATAATCTACTAACCAAAAGCGAAAACTAAAATGGTACGGATATGTCACAAGATCCCAAGGACTCTTAAAAATCAATCCTTCTAGGTGACACCATGCAAGTGGCCGAGGGCAGAGTGAGATGAAGAGAGCTGGTTTCTAAGTCTTCAGTGGCGCCCCAACGGTCAGCCAGTCTACGAGAGTGAGGATGATGATAATGAACCGACTGTGCCACAGTAATCTCTTATATCATGGGTTGTACCTGAATGTACCTGTAAAATAGATTGCATATTTACCTGCGCCAAGCAGTTATATTTTCGGTCACATTGGTTTGTCTGTCAGCAGGATAACTGAAAAAGTTATGCACGGATCTGGATGAAATTTTGTTGGATATGAATAAGTGATGCATTTGGTGCATTTCTGTAGCCTATAAGTAATATAATAGTTTGACAACTCTTGTGACCTTACACATTGTGATTACCTCCAGCAACACGCAGCAGTTGACTCCACTCTCGTGCTGTCTAGGTGAGAATTGAAGTTGCCATTGTAAGGGACGACTGTTAATAGATTTTGTATTATATAACATGTATTTATATTTTACACCACTTTGTGGTAGAAGTCGACTGAAACTAATTTGCCAATTGCGATGAAGCGCCCGTTTGGACGAAATTGGTTGGATTGCGTTCGCAAAATTAACTACTGCTGATTTCCTTTGGCTGAGCACATTAGGTAATGGCAATTATCCGACAATCGGCTTATCGCGGTGGTCCGCAGTTCCCACGGAATGCACATTTATATCTATGATGAGACACGAGAGACATGAGTCAGAGAGAGCGTGAGTGAGCGAGAGAGGGAATGAGAGGGGCAGCGGGGCGAGTGGAGACTGGAGACGGCGATACATGTCTGTGTGTTGTAGGTGTGTCAGTGTGTGTGTCTGTGTGAGTGTGTCTATGTGTGTGTATCTGTGTGAGTGTGTTTGTGTGTATGTGTGTGTGTGTCTGGGTGTGTCAGTGTGTCTGTATGGGTGTGTGTCTGTGTGAGGGGGTCTGTGTATGTGTGTGTGTCTGTGTTTGTGTCTGTGTGAGTGTGTTGGTATGTGTGCCTGTGTGTGTATGTGTGTCTGTATGTGTGTGTGTGTGTCTGTGTATATGGGTATGTCTGTGTATGTGTGAGTGTGTATGTGTGTGTCTGTGCATGTGTGTGTGTCTGTTGTATGTGTGTGTCTGTGCATGTGTGTGTGTCTGT
>OMKY01182470.1:0-10392 GCA_900302395.1 Bregmaceros cantori
CCCCCCAACACACCCCCACCTCCCCTCCGGGGAGCACACACTCACGACTCCCTACGCAGCTTGACGCATTCAGGCTCACACAACCTCGGTTACAACTCGCAGGAACACATTCCATTTTTAAATTCACAATGAAAAAGTGAATAACAAGAACCCAAATCTATACAAATTAAAAATGGAACATGTGTGATGCATTATCTATCAAGTTTATTTCCCAAAATCAGATATGTGATTCTATTTTCAAATGGAATAATCCGATGGGATTAATGATCTATGTCATGTATGCAAAGCCTCCATTCAACCAGTGGAGCTCCACAGCGATCACTCGCACCTCCCCCGCACTGTGGGGAGGAGACCGAAAACGCCCTCGTTTCCTCTCCCCGAGATTCGAACGCTTGGCTTACAAAATTCAGAGCCCTTCAAAAACCATTTGACCAATATGTCAAGTTGGTTTTTGACAGCACTAATGAACATTGTGTAATACGCCTTTTTGAACGGAACAAGCCATCATGTACACTTTCCTATGTGCCCATTAACTAGCAGTTGGGGGTCCACCAGGTGTGCCGTGCTCCAGGTTGCGTAGGAACTCTCGTTCTAACGAGTCTCACAGGAAACGTTAGCCATCCCCCTTGTTAGACTACTCAGGCAGACCAGGGGAAGCAATATTGTTTATTGGGCCTTCAATGGAGCTAGCTAGGGCCACATTCAACCATCTGACCTCCTCCTTCCATGATTTACACAGCCTTTTTATTCCCCTTGTAGTTCCAAATAATGTAAACATTACATTCTTGATGGCCCAATATACAGTATGGAGGCAGCTAGATTGTCACAAAGGGAGAGGGGGGAAAAAAGACTATCTAAAAATACTCATCACAAACGCCCTCCCACCACACCGCCACCTAGCCCACTTAACGGAGGCTCAGTGACATGGAACGTGACATGTTTGCATGTGTCTTTTATTATACCTATATCCTGACTAGCAGTTCGCATTGCAGCAACGTCCGACCGGCTGAGCTGGAGGCAAATTCTAACCCCCACCGTCCCCCATGCAGTCTGATTGTGGTCTATTTTTTTCCACTTGGCGACCTTCTCAAATTTGAACTTTCTTTTTGTCATTGCCTTTCTTCAGTGTATATGCATTTGTAATCGAATAGTAGTAATAATAGTATTAATATAATGTTTTGAGATCACTTCCAAGACGATATGACTGAATATGTTGGAATTGACTTTAACTAGTGTCGGTCTGCTCCAAAACCGCCCCCCCACCGTGCCTCCAACAACCTTTTATTTTTTGATAAGCTGGTTTTGTTTGCTGCAGTGCGGTCCACTAACTTGTCCTGGTGGACGTGCGTCTTGATTCTGTCTCTGTGAAGCCTTCTAGTGTTGTCCTGTAGGAATCTGGACCTTTGACCAACTGGTCGCTCTCGGTGTGGGAACGGGGCTCAGTGCAGCCACGACCCGCCGGCGACCGGCGCAGAGGGGAGGGGGGGGCTCCGTCTCACTCGACGCACTCTCCACAAACCTCCCCACCAAAAATCGACCGTGCTGTCCATTAAAACCCCCCCCAGACAGTGTTGCGTGCTATGTCTCAACAGTAGAGCTGTATGATTTTATGGAAGACTTTGGAGTTTGGACTAATCTGTTGGGTCTTTTCATGGCCTCTTCGTTGATGGTGCCTTTATGACAGCCAACCCAAGTCACCGGTCAGGCCGTCTACCGGGTCCTGTTTCAAGGTGTCTAAATCTGATCATTTGATTTGTAGAATCAATTTGAGATTGTATTCATGCTGAAAAAGATTTTTAGGACTTATAGACGTATAGATCTATATCCTGATCGGGTATGTCCATTGACTAGGACTACGTTGTCGTTCATTTTAGTGTTAGTCTGCCGTCGTCGGTGACGTTCCAGTAGGTCGGTAGCAAGGTTCCAATGATCTTTTCTGATCGGATCAAAAAAATTCTTTCACCAATTTCTCTACTAGAAATGTACATGTTGATTGTCCACCAAATATTAGGTCTAATTATATCTTAATCTGCTCGTATTAGGAGGATTTCTACTTCTGGGAAGAGTTTACAACCTCTCAGTCTAAATGAACCCATTGGATATCGACACCTTTTTTTAAACTAAAGGTTAATTGTTGTGGATTGTGGCGTACCTCATGCGCTGCCTTGCATGGATTTCACAACCTTGGCTGTGTGTTCAAACTCAAAACAATCTACCACTTCCATTTGTTTTACATTCAGCCGACTATTGTCTGCACGTAAAATGTCTGTTCTGCAAAAGTGATAGCCCCACGTCGAAATATAGCCATGTTGCTGCTCAGAGAAAGGCATTTCTTCAACTTGAAATTGTATTTCCTGTAAGCTCTCGGGACAGAACTAGCTCCCTTAATATTGCGTGGAAGCTGGACGAAGGTCCCTTTTGGGTTTGAGCAAACGGTAATACAGGGTTGACCGAAATTGATTTCCCGGCTCTGAGCTATGTCATGTTGCACGTTTTTAAAGTGCGATCACTCAGTCCCTAAAAATGTCTTCCGGCACAGCGTTTCTCCTAGTCTGGCAAACCAGAACCAACGAGTTGTCTAGGCATCGCACGCGATTAGAACAATCATTGGGTCTGGTGAAACCAGGGTTGAAAAAAGTCAGTCAAATTGAGTTATCCAGTCACCTAGTGCCGTAGGTGAGACGAGCGGCGCAGAGGCGTGAGCACCACACTCCGCCCCAAGCCTTGAGTAGTCCATACAAACTCACGTCCTGATTCGAAAAGCCCACGTCCTGATTCGAATAATTCCATTGGTCAGCCCGTATGTGGTCGACGTCTTGTCTGATTTGCCCAGACCCAATGTACTGTCTAGCGGCGTTCGATGTGTGGACGATTAGCTGTTTCTGGCTCGCCAGGCTGGCCTTTCTCCACCAAACGGAAGCTTTGTTGAGAGTGCGTGGAAATTGGAGCCCCTCCCCTCTACCCCGGTCCGGCCGGTAGTGGGGGGGACCCCCTTCTACCCGCCGCTGCCGCACCACCAACGGGTCCACCCGAGAGAGAACTCCGTCCCTTGGTCAAACCGTACCTTGTGTTCTTATCCGCCACTAGAGTCGCTTTCAGTCCCCGAACCAGCGGATGCACTGGACAGGCAGAAATGCCTAGCCGCCTTGGCGTCACTCCGCCACGCCAAGTGGTTCCAGGTTTGCACTTTGTCTCTTCCTACGCCCTGTTCTTAGCCATAGACCTGGATGCAAATGCTTACCATCAACACTGGCGACAAAGCTGGATACTTCTCACCTTGGATATTGTTCCTCTCAAAACTATCTCACTGGTAGGGTGGCAGCTAACTATTATTTTAATAGTCGATTAGTTGCCGATTATTGAAATTATTAGTCGACTAATCTGTTGTATTTTTTCTTTTAAAAAATCCTTAAAATATGAACTCTGGTCAACAGCGAATTACAAAATATTTATATAAAATGTTTCAATTTTGTGATTTAATGTGATAGATGTCTTCATAATCATTTTATTTCTTTCACCGATTACAACCCAAAAAAGTGAATTAAAATCAGATTTGCATGGACTGGGGTAGTATCACACAAAGCTGCCGAATTAACAATTCAATGTCTTGCCGATTTTATAGAATTAAACGGCGGAAAATGTACTTGATTAGGCGACTAATTGTTGCAGCCCTACTCACCAGGGCTACAAAGGTACAGGGTTGGCGAATGTCCGGAGGTCAGGCAAATCGGTCTACTTTTCAAACAGATTGACTTCTCCGTAGTAACTGAATTAAAACTTCAACCTGACAAGCTTCCCTGTATTATCACAGACCTAAATGGCCTTCCTAAAACATACTTCCTTGTGCTATCACAGAACAGCCTTCCTAGAACGTACTACCCTCTAGTATCACAGGACTAAAAACAGCCTTCCTAGAACCTACTTCCCTGTAGTATCGCAGGACTAAAAACTGCCTTCCTAGAACCTACTTCCCTGTAGTATCACAGGACTAAAAACAGCCTTCCTAGAACCTACTTCCTGTAGTATCACAGGACTAAAAACAGCCTTCCTAGAACCTACTTCCCTGTAGTACCACAGGACTAAAACAGCCTTCCTAGAACCTACTTCCTGTAGTATCACAGGACTAAAAACAGCCTTCCTAGAACCTACTTCCCTGTAGTACCACAGGACTAAAACAGCCTTCCTAGAACCTACTTCCTGTAGTATCACAGGACTAAAAACAGCCTTCCTAGAACCTACTTCCCTGTAGTATCACAGGACTAAAACTTTGGCAAAGTGAGCTCCATTTTAAGCGGGACCTTGGTCACATGCAGGTTTGCAGACAGTGTTGTTGGTAAGCATTTCAAGATGTTGAACTCGCCCCTTTTTCACCAGGCCATACAGAACAGTGTAATCATTTTACTTGCACCCCCTGTTGATGCGTTTGGTTGAGGTAAATAAATGATCAATCCATTAAATTTTGGGATCTTCTTAAAATGTGCAATGTGCAGAGCTGCAATCACTTTATTTGATCTTGGATTGATCTTGGAGCGTCAGTGCTTGAATTGAGTATCTCAAGTCTCATTCATTTAGTCCGCAAGTACTTCAATATTATGAGACGGGTGTTTTTTCCTCTGACTCCTTTCTTTAGACCAGGTTGTCTTCATGTTTCGGAATCGATTCACTCCTACACAAAACTGCGATGTGGGCGTCCACATTGAAGAATCTTTAGTCGGGAAGAAGTGTCGGAAAGAGCTCTGACACATCAAGTTGGCCCAACGCTCCTCTGTTCAATTTCGTAGTGGGACGGGAAGGTGGTAAAACTAAGAACCAGAGTTCAGACTAGTGACCCAAAACTAGTGACTTTTACTGTGGGATTGCAGGTAATTTGCACATACCCCGCCCCTGGACGAGTGCTAGTTTGAGGTCAGACTCGCCAGGAGTGTGGTATATGCCATTTACTCAGTGTCCAAACACAAATCTTATAGGTTTCTACATTCTTATGTTCTGGAACTTTGTGCACAATGTCCTACAAAGCTTGTTCCACCCTGCCTGCTAATATTAGCCTGCGTTGTTTGCCCTTGTAATCTATTCTAGTCAATGCTATCACCTTCTCCCCAACCCCCAGAGTCTCGTAGCGCATCGAGGGATATTCAGACCACCTACTTTTAAAACGGCTGGGGGAGTCGGCGACAGCTGTTAAGAATTGGCACACTTGAACAATGTCTGCTTCCAGCTACAAAAGACCTTTTCAAATCGGCTATATATATATTAAATGTTTTAAATGTATTTTTGCTGCATATCCTATTGCTGAAAGGGAGAGTTTGATTACAATTTGGTTAAGCTAGTGTTACTGTCCTCCCATTTTTCCATTCCATTGTTAGTTTCTTTAAAGTTTTTTCTAGAGATCACATATTTTTCAGAGTTAACTTTTAAATTGTTGATAGAGGTTGTTAAACGGGTTGTATGTGATTGAGTGTTACCGATGTAGATTGTGTGGTGACGTAAGTAGAATGTTATTGTAACTTGTGCTCGGGACACACCACTATTTTCTTTTTGGAAACGACACGAGAATGCGCTCTGGTCGATACCGAAATTGATTTTCACAAAAAAACGTATGGTACATTGCCATGAGGTGAAAATACTACAGCAAAACGGTGTTGTCTTAGTTATCTGATTGCTAATCTGACTATGCCCCTAATGTTCCACTTGAATATAACAAAATGACATGAATATGAGCACCTCACCACGGCACCTTTACATGATTTGATGCTGAAAGTAAAGTAGCGTTCTGAAGCGATTCTTTTTAATCTTATTTACTGCTTTATGTAAGTATTTAGACTACAATGTGCAACAATTAGTCGATTAATCTGTGTCTAATCGATTATGAAATTAATCAACAATTAATCTAATAATTGATAATTAGCAAAGAATTGAGTCCTTGTGCTGATCTTTCCCCCCATTTATCCACACAAATTCGATATTAATTCATAATTTCTGAAAATAAAAAACAATAGACATAATTTGAGAATCCATAAAAGAAGAGAAAAGAAAACCATGAAAATATTACGGTATAAATTACATCTGATTGTCAGAGGTTAAGAGTAAGAAAAACCAAATTTCTCTAAAGTTGACAAGATTAAAAAATACAAAACAATTCCAAGAAATTAAAGGAAAAATTATCCAACAGATTAGTCGATTAATTGTTTCAATAATCTGCAACGATGCTTGAAATGCCTACTGCCAATGGAAATTACATATTTAACAATTTAAATGGCCCAAACAAACGATTGACATTTAAATCTGGACGTGGGCGTTTCCAGATCACAAATACCGGTGTGTCCCTAGCCTGTACGGTGTAGCGTGGCTCCGTACGGGAAACCTCATCGCGCCCCTCTCCGTCCTCGTGTCTCCACAGGCTCGCGCCAACGGACTACGCTCCTGCGTCGTCATCATCCGCCTCCTCAGGGACCTGTGTGCCCGCGTGCCTACCTGGGAGCCCCTGCAAGGCTGGGTGAGCCCTGGATATGAAGCCTCAGTCAATCTGCTCTCACACTTCTATGTGAAATGTAGTGAGCACTGAGCAGCATTGGTACAACATCATAAACTGGACATTGAGTACTACCATATAGACGAGTTTACGTGCGTAACACTGGGGGGAGTCGTTTTGTGCCACGCTTCTGCAGGTCACTTCCGGTGCCTAATATGTATGTATATAAAGTCTGGTAGAAGGCCGCGGTACGTGGACACAAACACACAAACCGCACTCCAGTTCAAAATCTGACCTCTAGACTCGGTCTGTGACCAGTTGCATCACTCCCCTTGCGTCATTCATCATTTTGTATAAACCTTGATGAAATAAGTCTTAGTTACTCACAGTGGTCAGATGTTCTTCTGGACCAATGAGCTGGCTGCTTCTAATTCCAAAAGGGGAACGGGTTAAACTGATTATTAAATCATGCGTTTTTGGGTCACAGATCCGCACGAGAGCATTTGGGTGAGGAATAGCACACCGCAAGTTACCACAATTCTTAAATAACCCTGTAGGTGTGTGCTCCCACCGAATAGACATGTTGAAAAATAGCCAAATACACGGCAAGTAAATGACACCGGAAGTGACATTCGGAGACCGGAAGTACCCCCCCGTCTCGTCTATAGGCTGATGTTGTGGTTCTAATGTTTTCAGCCTCTGGAGCTGCTGTGTGAGAAGGCCATCTGCACTGCCAACAGACCCATGTCTCCGGGAGAAGCTCTGCGTCGGGTCCTAGAGTGCCTGGCCTCTGGTATCCTCATGAACGGTAAACCATACTCTGTATAACTGTCACACCAATGTTGAAAGTGGTTTTAAGGGCTGATTGCATGAATTGACGGTGACTCCCACCTACACGGCTGCTGCTTGGGGACGATCGCTCACAGGTTGTGTTGTTGTTGCTTGGTTGTAGACTGAGTCAGAGTCAACGAATCGTCCACACATGGCACGCTGGTCTGGCCTGGCTAATCGTGCAGACGTCGTATATACGTCGAATGCGGGCTGACCAATCAAAGTATTCGAATCGAGACTTGGGTGGAGTTTGGTATGGGAGAGGAGTGGGCGGAGTTTGTTATGGGCGACGTGCAACGTGGGCGTAGTTTGGTGATCATGCTTCTAGGCCGCTTGTCCCACCTAGTGCGCTGTGACTGGATAACAATTTTTTTTTCTTAAGTCAAACAAAGTTCTTTTTTGGGCGCAAGCACATTTTTTCATTCTTTGAGAGAGATAGCGACAGGATTAATCGGAAACCGGGATGAAGAGTTGGGGGGAAGAAATAGCATTTTCACGCTGCTCGACCTGTGGTCGGGGGACGCGCTCTCTAACCGCTCGGCCACCGCGCGCCTGGATAACACTATTTGATTGACACTTTTTTTGAACACGTTTTTTGACCCTGGTTTTACCATTCGTTGGTTCTGGTTCGCCAGGCTAGCTTGGTCGTGGGCAGTTCTGCTCCATTGAATTATAGGAATACTGTAAAATGGGAATATCGAGGTAGAATTTCCAGCTTTGAGAGGGTGACATTGATGCCTCTATAGCAGTGAGTGATTTTATTTTATTTTTCTTGTCATTTAATGCTTGGAAAATTTCAGTTAATGTTGTGTGTGTCCTGTGTATTCCAGACTGTAACGGTATCTGTGACCCGTGTGAGAAGGAACTGACTGACGCCATCGGCCACCTCGAGCCTCAGCAGAGGGAGGACATTACACAGAGCGCACAGGTCAGTACTCTGGTCCCAAGCTCAGTTTTATTGTTCATTTAACCGTTTGGGTTTCTCTGGAACCATTGTGACTTTCAAATTGTCCACGGAGGTGCAGGCCAGGCCATCATAGACGCTCCAGCAGCCATTCGACTTCTATGATATTCACCCCACAAAAATACATTTTGGAGGCCTTTGAACCGACTCGCGCAGCAGTCTTATGAATTGTTTTGACCCATAAAACGATCAAACCAGAAAAACAATTGTTCATTGTGCTGCTTTAATCATGCACTATTCAATTCCATTAAATTTCATATAGCACCTTTTCACCACCTAATGAGGGTAGACCAAAGCGCTTTACGTGCATGATAAAAAGCATAGTCCAGAGATGAGGATACAATTTGTAATTTTTTTTTTTTTTTTTAAACCTTTAAACCTAGCGTTTGTATTAAGGGTGCACCGATCACGTTTTTGCTTCCGATCCTTTGATTTTAAGGATCGGCCAATCCCGATGCCCGGTACTGAGTGCTGATACAAAGTCCTGATCCTGCTTTGCTTGTGATATCAGTAGAGCAGAACTTTATTCTGGTTATGTTCTTATCAATATCCCTCAGTAACACATATCAGTGGAGTAGAACTTTATAATTCTCTACACAGTAAGTATCATCCCACAGCAGCAGCAAGTGCAGCTGGCAGAGCGCACAATCATCCACTCTCCAGAGCGGAGTGCTGCCAGACTCATTTATCAATTCTGATCGGGACAAAATCACGTTTCCCAATCTTTGGAAAAAACGTCTGATCGGCCCCCGATCTGAGGATCGGATCGGTGCACCTCTAGTTTGTATGTTGCATGGCCCTGGTTGGCTGCAGCCTGGCTGTGTCATGATGTGTGCTGTCGTTATTAGCACGCCCTGCGCCTGGCAGCCTTCGGCCAGGTACACAAGGTGCTGGGCATGGATCCTCTGCCCTTCAAGGTCAAGAAGATCCGCCACGAAGACCGGCACGCAGTATTCACAGGTACTCCACGGGGAATGCTTCCAGCTCCCTCCCTGTTCGCGAGGTGGACTGAATGCAAATGCAAACGAAAGCATTCAGTCTTAGGAATCTCTACCCCTCTCTGCCTGTCATCCATTTGGTCCTTGTGCCATTGCAAACCTATCCTGAAACTTATCCTGAAACTTAACTAAATTATAGAATTCACAGAATTTCATGGTTAACTAAGGACAGCATGACTTTATCCATGTTCCAACAAGCTACGTAGGAGACAGGCTATACCACTCAACACATTTTTCTTTTTCCCCCTCATCGTGGGCCTATCTGTATGCCAATCAACGTCTTAACTGTGGCCCATTAGTTTGTAATTAACTAGCAAAGTGTAATTTTGAATGGCAAGCTTCCAAAAATGCACTTACTACTTTTATGTGGGGCCCACGCAAGGTTTCAAAGAGCCGATATGGTCACGAAAGATTGGACAAAACTGCACAACTACTATCCAATTGCAGCAACAGGATCCTACAGTACAACAGTACCGTACAGTAGAACGCTGTGTTTGTGATGGCTAGAAAAACTGATGGATGCTTTATTCATCTCAACGGGATATTAACTTTTTAATTCATTGTTGGTTCAGCAGAGGAACGGACAAAAAGTAGTAGACTGAATGTGCAGCCGTCAATTGATCATTAAATCTATGCCCTACGATTATCAAATTTTGACTTGCCCCAGTTTTCTATTTGCCAAGACTTGAGTCTCGCCGGCCAAGACTAACCCAGACACTCATTTCATCTCCACTTCCAAAAATGTAAATCATGAATATGGGAATATCATAATTTGAGTTTGTAGCCGTTACGAGCCGTGAATTTGGTGTTGGAGAATCATAATTTAGACGCGACAAGATTCTCTTCTGAGAATAACATTTTTGTAATGCATTGGGACACAGTCAGTTTTCCCCCCCTAAAGTATTGAGACTTTTTGGCCATTCATGATGGGACAAGCGCTCCACTTAGTCAATTTTACTGACCAACAAAGTTCAAGAATAACATTTAAGTTTCAAAAACCTGTGTGATTTACTGAAAGACTGGTACTTGGAAACATTTCAAGGAAGATCAGCAAATAGTGTAGCTATTGAAACATTTGGCGCGGTACTATAGAACCCATCGGACTCAGCCGTTAACGGACCCCCCTACTC